>JAQFZO010001422.1:0-15885 GCA_034695885.1 Geophilus flavus
GTCCCCACAGTCTTTCTAAACCATAAAAATAAAATTTGGAAAAAACGAAAAAATTATTTTAACTTATTTTTACAGCTATTTTGCCATCGATTTAATGAGAAAGCTGAAAATGGTGATACAATGGGAATTGATGCCTTGGTTACGCACATGCGCCGATTGTAGGCTTTTAGACGTGGCATGCTGTAACAATGACATTTCCACTCCTTCTCTTACAACTCCTTGGTTTAAGTTTAATGTCGTCCAACAACAAAGTGTGCGATTCGACTGTGTTGATTTAATGCATTATATTGTCAGAATAAGGTCTCACCGATTTATTTTAAAATTTTATTTTATTTTATTAATTCATTTTTAATTTATTTATATCCATTCCGCGTTCAATCAATTTTGTTTACCTTTTTAGTTCCAGTTGTCACCACTGCATAAATGGTGGCGCGCCGAAATTTTGAGGCGAGTAAAATTTAAGAGCTGTCGTTAAGATTGACGAGGAACATAATGGAGAACTGTAATATTATATTAATATATAATATTTAATGCATATAAACACCGGAAAGAACACTTCTGTGCCCATTCTGTGACTATTCTGTGACTATTCTGTGACTTAGAAAAAGTAAAATAAAGCAGGTGATAAGTATGATACGAAGAAAAAGTAAAATAAAGCAGGTGATAAGTATGATACGAACACTGCGCCAAGAACAGGATCCCCAAAAAAAAAACATTCATAGTAAATTTGTTGTTGAATTTTAAATTACACTGTCAACAGATTTACTATGAATATTTTTTTTGGGAATCCCGTTTTTGGCGCAGTGTTCGTATCATACTTATCACCTGCTTTATTTTACTTTGTCTAGTCGTTCAACAAACTTTATTCTACGAGTGTTTTCTACGTATCAACCAATTTAAAAAACGATTTTGGCGAGTCACGTAGAAAACACTCGTAGAATAAAGTTTGTTGAACGACTAGACAGTTTTTTAAATTGGTTGATTCGAGGATGCAATTTCACCGAGTCCCAACATCTGCCAAATCATCAAATTTAATCAAACAAAAATCAAAAATTATTCACCGAAAATAATTATCGTCCATTCTTCAAACAAACACCCACATTTCCAGCTAACTGAATCAAAACAAAGACACCGAGAATAATTGTCGTCCATTCTTCAAAAAATAATCCACACTTTCCAGCTACATAAATCAAAACAAAGACTGAGAATAATTGTTGCCCATTCTTCAAACAAACACCCACATTTTCAGCTAAATAAATCAAAACAAAGACAAACTCGACTCATCCAACTGACCTGGATATAGAAAGAACCTGAACGCGACGGGAATTTGACGTGGCACAGTCTTTTTGTCGCCGTGTGATAAAATATCAATGAAGTACGGTACGTCCTTTTAGAAAGCTGTTGTTTCGCTGACGAATTTTAGAATAACTAATGAAGGACAGATGGTGCATTTTGCTGGAGGGCCCTCGCTTCCGAGCCAAAAATTACAAAAATATAATTAATAATGGTTTTTAAAAGTAAAAAAAAAAAAAAAATGTCGGGACTTGTTTTATTTCACTTATTTATTTATCCATATTTTTTTCCCCCATCAATTTCAATCAGTTGATTGAGGAAATCAGACGCGTGAATTATAAAACGTATCATTTGATTTTTAATTTAAATGTCTATTTTATATAGGTTTTGAAATCAGAAGTAGTCGGGATGTTTTTCTTCCCCCTTATTCATTTGTCTATTTATTCCATAATTAATTTTAAATCACGTATATAAAAAAATCAAATCTACATGATGGATAAAGTCTTATCTTTCGCTGTTTTAATATTCCCGCTTCAAAGGGTATCGCACCAGTCAACTGTAATTTGAGTAGCGCCACAAAATTGCGTATGTGAGTGAAATTTACATTTTCGTTGAAAGATTATTTTTTTTATTTATTTATTTATACGTCCAACATAATTGAAATCCGCGAACCCCGAATTTACCTATACTGTACCGAAGTTTCAGATTAATACATTGAATTGCTAAATTCGGGGTTCGCGGATTTCAACTGACATTTTTAGTTGACACTCACGGTCCTACGTAGAATTATAAAGGCGACCACACATGCGATATGTCATAGCACTGGCACGTAAAATTATGGGTAAGCATCATACTGCTTTGTTATATTTTATCAATGTGTAAATAGGTACAAAATGTTGTCCCTGCAATTTGTCATTCTTCCTGGGTGTTAATTATGGTGTATAACACTATTTATGTACCGTTGTGTCATTTAGCGACTACCGAGTCGTAGAATTATTTAGGATTTTTAGCACGATTAATTACTCTCGTGCGTGCTCAGATGTCACAATTGATATCTCGCTTGTTATTTCCTTCGTGCGACTCTTTACGTACGTATCCTACTTTCATGTCAATCCTGTCTAGATTAAATCTCAGTTGCGCCGTACGTAAATTAGCGGCGGCTGGCTTAAAAAAAATAAACATTTTTGTTAGGTGTGTGTTGGGGGGGGGGGGCTAGCTGCGGCTCAAATCCATAGAAATTCAGCTGCTTGTGGCTAAACCGACTGTAAAAAAGGTCAGCTGCGAGTGAGTTATGGCTTGTTAAGTGGTAGACTTATAAATTTATATTAAATATTTGTTAAAAAATAAATTGTTAAAAAAAATAAATTGATTCAGTCAATTTATTTTTTAAACTCCTAATAGTTATTTATTGGCCTTTGGCTGGCCAGCTTAGCTGGTTCAAAGATCTGGCAGCTGCGGCTATAACATGGCTGAAATTATTGCCACTGGGTGACTGCTGGCAGCTGACATTTTAGTGAAAAATTTGTTGGGCAGAGTCGGTTAAGCCAAGTCGGCGTATTTCTCTGACTTCATCTAACGTCGACTCGACGCTCGACCATCAAATTTAATCTAGATACTATTGACATGAAAGTAGTATATACGTAAAGAGTCGACATTATAAAAGAGGTTTAAAGGGTTTCATATTTGGATGTTGTGGTAGGGTATATGATAAGCGACTAGATGGGTTCAGCGGAAGAAAGGATGTGACCTACAGTACCTGCAAACACGGCATTTTTTTAGGTTTGACAAAAATGGTGGGATTGTCTTAATATTTTAATGATAAGAGTGAAACTACAGGAAACAGGAAATAAATGCAAGCATAATGGCAAAGGTATTGCATTCATTTCCTGTGAAAAGATTAGTCCGAGGGGTAGGAGGGCAAAAAACAATTTTGAGTCACTCCGATTCAGTTTGATTTTGAATCTTTTCGAGTCTCGTAAGATTGATTTTAACACGATTTCATCCTTCTGCATCATTTTTAATGTTTTTTGAGTCACAGTTTGAATCTTTGAGTGTCATTGATTGGTAAAATGATCACAAATCTTTAACTGGATTTCTCCCAATACCCCTCTCCCCCCGATTAATCATACGTATTAAACCAACATGGAAGGAAATAACATCTCCACCTCATTGAACCGAGATGCTCCACCTCATTGAACCGAGATGCTCTAAACTTTTTCAAAATTTAGTTTTTGATATTTATTTTTTTTTTAAATCAATGTTACTCCTAATTATTCCATGTTTACATTATAGATTTGTTTGCGAAAACAACACGGGTAACTGTGCTCTTATAATACCGTTCAATTATAACTAGAATTGGATTTAGATAATAACGTTATCTTATTATATAGAGAAAAAAAATTAGCGGCAAAGGTATAATTCGAAACCGGTCAGATGCTATGAACAGATATTCTTTGAGAACAATACACAATAGGAATGATGAGAATGAACTAAAGGTAAATTCATAGTTAACAAGTATTCTACAACCCTTGGTCAAAAGTGTGAAAGCTGAACCCGAGAAACACAACCTACAATCTTCAAAGGGTCGTAACTTTTTCCGTTAACTCCATCCGGGGAAATAAAACTTAACAAAGCCTTAGTTTATGATTTTGTAATAACTCTTTCTGTTCAATCTTTCTTCTGTTCAATCTTTCTCCCATAAACTCTTTCTGTTCAACGGGATAGTGCGTTGATAAAGGTATGGAAATTGCATTTTGTTTGGACGCAAGTGTAGAATCCTTTCATTTAAGTATCAATGGTTTGACGTATACTTGATTTATTCTCCGGATGTTTCCCGACTACGGCGGCGAAGCTTCTCTACTATTGATTTCCGACCATTCCAGATTCGTATTTTATTTTATTTTATTTGCGGGGGGCTCCGAATAACTTTTGAATTCGTAAAGCAATAGGCAGTTCAAGATTATTTTCATACGTCTTAATGTTGATGATTGTAATGATAATTTCACAATAACCTTGAACTGTATCACTCTCAGTGTAATTACAAAATTTTACTAATCTCAGACATGTATTAAGCTTAATTAATTTTAAATGCAGATTACCGTCTTATTTTAACTCTATTGTCGAATCCAATGAAAAATTTTAATTTGCAGGCCAAATTGCCTAAAATTTTAATTTGCAGGCCAAATTGCCTGTCCGTTATAAGTCAACTTAGAACGAGGGCAATACTGCTCATAGCGAGGATGATGATGAATCAATGACCTAGAGCAGTATTTAATAATAGTTTTGTGGGAAAGCGCCACAAATCATAATTCCTACAGTTTCATGAATTGCAGTTTAACACTACTTGTCGAAAATCGGAAATGTAAAGGTTTTACCGTATAGCCAAATGAGAAAAAAAGTTACAGCTTAAAGGTTATAAATTGCGTTGATCGATTTTAGTTTCCAAACATTCAACCGATCCGAGGGTTTTATTGGACAAATAATTTTCATTCGTGTATTAAACAGATATGCAGAGCCCGCATTAAATTTTTAGAGGAAGCATTATCGGAAATAAATTCAAAATGTACAGCGACATTAAATTCTAAACCGTTTAATGTGACCGATTCAGACAGCAACACGCATCAAGAAGAGATGCTTCAAGGAGAGGCTCGAGAAGAAGAGGCTCGAAAAGAAGATGCTCGAGAAGAAGCGGACCAAGAACAGGTGAGTCACGGAGTATATAAAATTTATGGACCGAGGAATATAACAGTTTGCGTTTTTCATCATTCAGATAGAAATAACTGAAGGATCTGGGGTTTTTATAGGGGCACTGTTGTGGTCATATTTAAACACAGTCGACGTGCCTACGAGGTTTGCCCTACAACTGTTGCTGTTAGTATTCGATTATCAAACTCTGATAGAAAGTAATTTGGGAGGTAGTCGTTCAATGAAGGCACTCGACGAGCACAAAATAGATGCCATCTGTGGTGAATTGGAAATTTAACGGTAAAAATTACAAGCTGAATTCTAATTATTTTATTTTGTATTCTAGACGCAACTATACGAAAATTTCCAGCTGTGGAACGTGCAATACTTAGAGCAGCAATAAGCGCTAAGCTCTACAGAATGCATAAAAATCATAAATTTGCTTAATGAATTTGGATTTGACTTTTAAATATTTCATCATTTAAATATTTCATTTAAATATTTCATCATTTATGAAATATTTTAGAAATTAAAAAATGAAATGAAATGAAATAAAAAATTCTTTATTTTCTAATAAAACCATAGAAATTTTAAATTTTATTTAAATTTTATAAAAATAAAATAAATAAATAAATAAATTCTTTATTTTAACATTCAACCAAGTAAAAAAAAACTACCCTTTTCACAGGAATTGAGCCACAAACCACCCCCTCTCACCCATTTCCACATTTCACTTTAAATACGTGTTCTAAAAAACTTTCCGATTTGAGGTTTGATGCGATAAAAGACTATGTAAGTCACCGGTAAAATATCGAGTCTTTGATAGAAGTGCAGTTCCTATGAACATTTAGCCGAAAAAAAGGCTCTGCGCACGCATCATCAATAGTCTTCGAATGCCAACACGATACGATGAAAGACTCAATTGCCAGTAAAATATCTGTAAAATTATAAGTTAAATTCTAATTGTTTTATTTTGTACCGAAGGGGTAGAAGAACGGTTGGTTTAACGTCAAACCGCGATGCGCCGCATGTATAAATGACTCGTACCAATGATTCGTACCAATAACAGTATTAAGGTATCATCACATATCATCACCGCACATCATCATCACGCTCAGATTGATGACACTCTCTAATCACACCGACGCTAGGCGAATGCCGATGCAACACGTAAGGTGATTGATCGATTGACATCCACCTTTCCGACAGAGCCTCGAGGCAATTCGAAAAATTACTATTCGAAGTTGATAAAACACATCGTTCAGGAGCTATTTACTATGTACCAGATCTTAAAAAATTAACGATTAAATTAAGTGCATACAGAAGAAAGCTCGCCGAGAGAGAAGAAAAATCGAGAAAAATTCAAAAAGCGCTCTCAAAAGCCCGCCAGCTCTTTTATCCGACGATCGTATAAATGAATTCGACCGTGTTAAATTTAATTTAATTTAATTTAATAATTTATTCATAAAAAAATAAGTGCAGAAAGAAATTCATATGAAAATGCTTATGTGATTCAGAATTGATACGGTTCTTCGAGGATAAATGAAATGAAATGAAATGAAATGAGTTATGTAACGTGTGTCATAAAACGTCTCGTCTTGATTATTCATTTAAATAAGTAAATGACAAGGCTCGAGTAATTTTATTTTTTCCAACTTTTATTAATTTACACTTTATTTCTCTATTCAAATTTAGGCGCGGACTACAAAAGAACTCAAACCGATGAATAAAAATCATTTCTCGCCAATTCGATAAGAGTCTAACCTCCGAGGGCACCGATTGACACTCGTTTGGATCGCACACCAAATCGGGAATGTAAGTCGACTTTATGCTTTAAAATGACTCACTTTTGCCTCTCGCCTTAAAATATAAAGGGGGTGGCGTGAAATGCGAAAGTGTGAATCAATGTGAAAGTGGGAAATGGTAATTATTTACTTTTTTGATTTATTTGAATTGCAGTCCCCCCAGTTACACCCCGATCTCCAATTGATGTGAAAGAAGAAAGGTATAAAGTTAACTTTATACCTTTCCTCGCAAATTCCATATTAAAATGTTACTCGCAAGCTAATTCATTTTCAAATTGTAATACAAAACAGAAAAATGATTGAGAAAGTTACGGGAGATCAAAAAGAAAAATGACAACGAGCATGCGATGTGATTGAACGGTATTCGAAAAGTGATTGCAAGTTGCAACACTGCAAGCAAGCCGACCCTACTGTACGGTGATTGTGCCGAAAAGATAGAAGAAAAAAAATATTGACATTCCGTAGAACCGATCAATTTTTTTACCTAAAAATCAGCCGCTACCGCCATCTGGTGGCAACATCGTCGGCCATGTTAGCTGCAGCTGCCAATTTGAGTGTCAGCTAAACCAATCAGCTAAAAGCCAATTGTGTATTTATAATTTATTTTGTTCATTTTATTGGTTTTTCAAACTTTAATAAAACTTAATTTTCATTAATTTCTTGTAATTTTTTTTAAAAATCGATTCAGCCGACCAGCTACTTGCCAGCAGTTGACCATTCTTGAAGCTGGCTTAGGCGCCGACAGTTGAATTCTGTAGGGATTTCAGCCGCCACATGGCGGTCAAGAAAGTTTTAAGCTAGCAGCCGCCATTTTATGAATAGCGCAACTCTCTAAAGTCCGTGTGATAGTAAATTGATAGAAAAAGTGATTGTTGGCAATTTACACAAGCAGTGGTCTAACAATGTCAACCAATCAGATCGCGTACTTTTCTTATCAATTTCCCATCACACAAGTGCAATTCAAATAAATCCCCCAATTAAATAAATCTCCATAATTTTATATCTTTTTTCTCGAGAAGAATGAGAGTAGATAGCATTTCATTTGCAAATTGTAATACAAAACAGAAAAAATGATTGAGAAAAAAAGAAAAAAAAAGAGCGGAAAAAACAGAAAAATGATTGAGAAAAAAGAAAAAAAAAAGACAGCGGTCATGCGATATAAGTGTGTTGATATGTGAGCAACACCGTCTGCAACACTGCAAGAAAACCGACTCTACTGTACTGTGATTGCACTCTGTTTTTCGGGTCGGCGGGTCGGCTTCCTTGCCATGTATCTCGGTCAATGACACGAGTGAATCATTCGATGAGCTTCGCTGCAGCACACGTAATATTTTATCTTTTCGACACCCCCAAATATTTAAACCGGGTAAACTAAATGCCCCTCCCCCCCCCCCACCTCCACTGATTTATCTGGTTTAAATTTTACCCCTCAACATAAGTACCTTTGATTTTGAATAACCTAGTTCTCACTTTGATTTTGAATAACAACTGCCAAAATTTGATTTTATGCCCGGAGCTGAAATGTTTGTTTTAAAAAGTTTTTACAAACGGGCATTTTTTACAATTTTTGGTAGAAGAAAACCCGTGACAAATTTGCAGTATACGGGATACTACAGTCGGAGTCTGCAGCTGCGAGGTAATTTATGAGAAGATGCCCCCAACCAAGCACTCTGTGGTCTGCCAGGCAAGCACTCTGTGGTCTGCCAAAAATTTTAAGTTTCAATAAAAGGGAAAATTTATTTATCATCGTTATCTGACGGTTTTTATACAGTCGCCAATAGACGCGACGACCCTGTTCTGTGTTAGTAAAAACGTGCAACTCCGGTAGAAGATAATTCCTGTCATGCGTCGCCCAGGTGTAGACACAATGGATTAAACAGAATTATAATAAAATGATTATATTTTATTATAATTCTTTATTAAAATTTACACCGCACGTTTATTTATCTTCCGAATTAAATACACAACAAAAAATAACAATATTTGAATATTGAATAGATTTTATTATTTGTTTTTAAAAATTAATTTCATTTTACATTTTAATTTTATATTAGTTTCAATTCGTCGTTTATAAAAGACGTGAAAAATAAATGAGTCCACTTCTCGACGGTCACTTCGACTTGCGTGGCGTGTGAAATTCACTAATGGAAAATGCTTAAGAGGGACGACAGCCATTCAAAATCTTGCCCGATGTCGCCATCTAGGTAACGCCGATCCTGGCATAAACGAATAGGAAAGAAGCGAAGGTAGGAATTGTGGGTTCTGTCTTATCCACCAGACCAGATAGATATAGCGAGGGCCGAGGGAAGACGAGTCCAATAGTGCGACGAAATTTGATCCCAGACTGCGAGTAGAGAGATGTCGCGCAGGCAAGCTGTGTGGCGTGTGGGAAACAAAAAAGGGGGAGCTTGTGAGTTCTGTCCGACGACGTTACCGGAATTTCTAAAAATCACCGTTCGTTCAGTGAAACAGTCGTATTAGATGAATAAAACAAGGATTAATATATTTTTTACTTTACACGAATGAAAGAATTAAATATCGATATATTTTTTACTTTGTATGGTTGAAAGAAGTAAGGATCGATATATTTTTTTTTTACTTTGCTTCAGTCTGTTTATTTATTTCACAGGCGATGTTATGGGGAGTGAGTAGGAATTACCGTATTATACATTGCTAACAATTTAATGTTTGTCTTTTTTGAGGCGAGGATGTGGGAGGTGAGTAGGGATTGCTTTTAAACTACTAACCGACTTCTTTGCAAGCCGTTAGCCCTTTAATGGTTCAACGAAAAAAAAAATCATAGATGTTAAAACCAACTACCACGTGATTATAGCTATCGTCGTGGTCACTTTGCGGGTTCTGGGTTGGGTCGGCTTCTCCTATCTCGACGGGATTCTGCGTCATTATTTTGCTGGCTGGAAAGTAACGATTATCAGTCAAACAATACAATTATTTAAAAAAATAATAATAATAATTATCCTTACTCATAATCCTTATACCAAAGGAACACGTACTCGAGTATCCGGAAGTATCGGTTGCCCGGTACACGAGCTTTGTTCTACCTACTCTAAAAATGTGAGGGGATTTTATCCAGGGTATGTCCAACGGGTATGCGCGTACAAATGTGACTTTGGGCGTGATTCCTTATTTTATTTTATGCGGATTGGAAAAAAAAAAAGTCATGTAAATCTAAATTTTGTAAATATATTGTTTCAACAAATAAATTTAGATTCACCAGAGTTATCCGTTACTGTTGGTGGACTCCAGCTAACCTCGCGACTAAATTCTCCCTCGGGAATGAATTCGGTAATAGACTTCGGACATCTAATCTCTGGTTTGACAATATCTGATTTTTGAAGAAAAAAAAAAGTCAATACTTCTACTGTCAATACTTCTACTTCTTCTGTCCGAACACAAGTAAACCAGGTTTGTTTTAATGGTTGTGTTTGCGGCCAGTGGAATGCATACCTTCGCATTTATACGCCTCTTCACCTTCCCAGCGCGAATTGTTGCAAATCCTTACTCCATAGGGTATTCTCAACGTAGATTTATCTCCCGCATATTGAAATCCGTCTTTATCGCAGTATATTCTGGGGAAAAAAAGGTAGAGTGGAGTACACAAATAAAGAAAGAAAAAAAACTATTAGTCTATAATCATCGATGTTTGTTGTCGGGCATCCGGTACATTGTTGTTTATTATAACAGAAGGATGGTTGGTGACAAAATCACTACTTACTGGCAGTATTTACCGTGTGGTTGATCTATCGTTGAGCAATTTTGGGGCTTCACAACGAACGGACTTTCGATGTGAATTGGCGAACAAGACTCGTTCGTAACTTTGAAAGGAATGGTTATAATATATTTTATTAAAAATTAATGCAATTGATTTGAGCGTACGTACCGTTCGTATCGGATTCCCGTGAAACTGGCCCGTGCTTCTCAACTCTCATAGCTATGAAAATTAAAGAAAAAAGAAATTGGTTTTTTTTTATTAATAATAAATATCCTTACGTAACACGGTTATGAGAACTCTGCACTCGCTAAAGAGTCCATTTATATCGGTTGCACGATACAGGAGCGACCATCTACCCTCCGGCAACATAGCGGGCGATTGTAACCAATGTCTGGGTTCCGGTCTCACTCTTATTAATTCAATTTCCGGTTTGAACCCTTGATTTATTTTGTATGGTTTTTTTTAAAGGAAAAAAAAAATAAATAAAAAATCAGAAGAAGAAGAATAGATTTAAATGTGTCTGTTGAAACAACATTACCACTATTGTCGGTTACCAAAGGCGTTTGCCAGCTGACGTAAACACTATCTCTATTCTCGGGAATACATTTTGTTATTTCATCGGGACATGATATACTAGGTTTTTGTACATCTGAAAATGAATATAAAAACTTAAAAACTTTCGTTGCTTATTCTATAACTATATATTCTATAACAATACACACCTTGACACGTGTAATTGCCTTCCCCGACCCAGCTCCCTCGATGATCGCAGGTCCTCACACCATAGGTCATTCGGGTTGTATAGTCATATCTTTGGTATAAACCAGAGTATTCATACCCCCGTTCGATGCAATGTACTCTAGAGGGAGAGAGGGGGAAAAAAATTACAAAAAAAAAAATAGCGACGGTTTTATTTAGTCGATGAGCATTTATTATTAAATATATATATAGAACTTACTGACAGCGGGTGTCTGGCGGCTGAGAGACTCGCGAACATTCTTCGGGCATGATGGCAGTGTGACTTTCGAAGGGAATGGGAGGACAGTAGTTACTCGTATCTTTCGAGGAAAGTAGTTAGGAGTATATTATAGATTTGATGAGTATAAGAATACTTTACCCTTCGGAAGGAAACATCTGGCAAACTGCAACCTCCTCCAGATTCCCAGACGACGGCTACATTTTATTATTCCGTAGCGCGGTGCTAAAAGCTCGAAGCCGTTATCACATCGCAACAAACAAATCCTTCCTCCCTTTACAGTTTTACATTCGAACTGCCCGTTCACTCGTGAGTTCGGACCTTCGTGAGGAATTGGATCTTCACACGCATATCCTGGGAAAATAATTGCAACGTATCGATAATTTTAAAATAATTTAATCAAAAATTTAAGAAATGGATATTCGGCTTTTAAAATCATAATCAAATTCAAGTTTGAACAAAGTTTGAACACAGAGCTATGCTACAAGAAGAACTCTGAAGCGATGTTTTTATTTTAAAAAAAAAAACAATTTAAAAAAATATTTTCCAATTGTTTTTAAACTGTCCGAAGGTATAAAGATTCCAGATGGGCCGACTTGTCGAATCGTAGTTGCAAATTCGTATCTACAAACACGGCTAAAGTAATAATTTTACGTATGCCTACTCAAAATAACGGATTTTCTCTAATTGGTTTACGGGTTGGTCAAAATTAATCGTATGTGCAAGTCAAATACTCGAAACCGACTGCAAATCAACCGGTATCAATTAGTTGGTATTGAATATTCCAACAATCGTAATATTGCCAATTGACAATAAAAAAAAAACTACATTTGTTTGACTAAACAGATTTTGTAACAAAAAAAAAAATATGTGGGTACTCACGACTATTGTTAGCACGTGTGGTCTCGCTGCTGTTTCCACATATGGCGCTGCTACTCACAGAAGTACCGAGTATGATGAGCAAGATGCCCCAACCACAGACGGAAAACATCTACAAAATAAACGTTTAAAACCGAGCGTTAAAACTGACCGCGAGAGCTTGTGAGCGTTGCTGTACCGTGTAATCTGCAAAGGAGAGAATGAGTTGCCTATCGGACGGCCAACCCCTTTTATAGTAATCCAGTTTTCAACCTTTGATACGAATTTATATTAAGAGTTACACGTGGAAGAAATTAATATGGCTTGAGTTAACTGGGATACGGAGGTCCATGTAAATACATATCATTTGCTGGTTCCCATTACACCCATTTCGTCATTTCCCAACAAATTGCATTGTACGTGCAATTTGAAAGACGATACTTTTAAATTACCATATAATAATTTTGTTTTATTTTTATTGGCCGGCATGTGTTTGGTGATTAAAGGGAAATTCTAATTTATCGACGCCGATTGAATTTTTACAAATTTCGGCAATTTTCGCTTATACGGTGGTTAATTTTATCGCATTTTTTTTACGAACTCGTTATTTGGAATAAAATTCAAACAGATATCACCGAAATTTGGAAAAGAAAAAAAAAATATAAAATTGGAAATGAATTTCTGGTTGAATTTTACTCGCAACTTCTCTCGAGTATAAAAAAAAAAAAAATTTTGCTGAAATCTGTATAAAATCAACCCGAATTGAGTTACGGTTGAAATTTTACAAATTTCTGCGATTCTCAGTTTGAATTATGACCAATCGATACAAATTTTCACTCCCTTTCTATTAGTTTGAGAAATTTTTTTTAATAACAACAAAATAACAACAGATCTCTATAATTTTCAATGCATATTTGCACGCACACCTATTTTACACGTCGTCGGTCGGAAAACCCGCGAAAGTACTCTTGAACGATACACGGTACGACGAGTAAATTACTTTATGCGGATGGTGTAAAAAATTTCCCCCATGTAAAAAAAAATTCCCCATGCTTTCGTGTTTGATTCCCTTGGTTCACATTTCGCGCGCCGACGCGAGTTCTCATAACCACCACTAGATGTCGGCTACTTCATTTTGACTGGTCTTCAGAGAGTCTCCATCAAGTCTCCGGACAAGGGTGATTACGAGGCAAGGAATACTTGCAAGTCTCCGGACAAGGGGGGGATTACGAGGCAAGGAATACTTTAAACTCTCTTTTTTACGAGGAGGACACGCGTGCGCGATAGTGCGGCGCCGTCGTGTCTGAAATCGTCGCTAGGCGATAGATAACCCCGACCTCAACTCGCCCGATTGGCCCGCCGAGCTTCGGCGATGGCCGCCGAAGCTCGAAATGACGATCGGTGGGAGAAAAGAAGCTCGACTTGTGTTGCCTTTCCTCCGACGGGACAAAGGGGAGGGAGGGCTCGTAGGTAGTCGCAAGGTGGTTTTATTTTCCGGCTCGGGTCGATGTACGTCTCCCGACCGAAGGAAATTTACGAGCCGAAGCACATTTTCTAATCGACGTCGTCCTTGGAACTGGTGATGCAGTGGAAACAACTTAATTGTAGCAAAATGTAAATGTAGTGTTTCGCGTCTAATCCGACAACGTGAAATTGATTAGAAAAGATAAAATTTGAAAAATATTTTGATTTTATTGAAAACAAAAAAAAAATACTAATAAATAGAAGCAAACACGGACCAGTTGAAAAACAATCGTTAGGCTGTGTGTGTCAGGTGCTGTATTATACGTTTGAATAAGTCGAGGTGAAATTCCTGTTTTTTTTTTAAAGGGGTAATTGTCACCTTTTCTTTATGATTTTCTGGTGTTGGTTTCAGTTGTTTGGATTATTGTGAAATCGGTCCACGCCTTCTTGGTCAGCCACCCAATTTACGTGTTGAGTGTTGGGGGTCTGGGGTTTTGTGTTGGGTGTTGATGTGGGACGAGGCTAGACACTACTTGACGGCCGACGTTGGCTGTATCGCCGTCCAGTGCCGCTGGTCACTCGTCACTGACTCCCGGCTATTGACTACCGTTGTTGTTTGTTGAAGTTCGAGGTCCGAGGTCCGAGGTCCGGTATTCGGAGTACATCTTTTTCGGTCTTCATTTACTGAATTCTGAGTAACAACTTGTGGTAAGAAAATGAGCTGCGTTCAAGTCAAAATTCGGCATAAAAAAACAAGCAAACAAATAAATCAGTTTTTCATTTTTAGTGCTTCCATTTTCAGTTGAAAATTAAAATCTATTTTCTTCATTTTAATTGTATATTGTCTGTCCTTTTCCCGTTCTGCTTGTTTTTGCTTCGCTTCAAATACCCATTTTTTTTCTTCATATTCTAATTTCTTTATCGCTACGGTCAATTTAAATTCTTCTTTTTTTCAAACGTAAAGACTCGCTCATATCTTCGTGGGTTAGTTTTGATCTTTTTAAATCCAAAGTCACGATTGCCTCATCAATCGGACGTCGACTTCGAGCATTTGTTTTTTCATTTTGATTCGGTTAAATCAGCTGATTTGGTTAAATCAGCCTGATAAATTTTTTCGTCGGATAAATATTCATCATTACCAACAGATAATTTCGAAGATGCCGAACCCCTCACTTGAGGTGACCTTGAATTGGTTCGAGGTGTTAATATTAATCGAGACGATGGTTGTTCTGGGACTGACGAAACAGAGGGCTCGATCTCATTTGAAAAAGAGTTCCTCTGTTGGGGTCTGCGATCCTATTTTTTACTTGTAAATAAGAATTCTTCAGGGTTGTTTCTTTACAGGCCATAGCATGGACAGACCGTCTAGCAATTTTACATTCTTTATACCACCTACACAAACGCTCTTCTTGATTCTCTTTTTTTGCAAACTAAAAATAAAAATAATAGATTTAGTAACTGATATGGTATACGTAGTCTACAGAAATGCACGTTAGGCACGTAAATTATAAATAAAAAATAAATAACTTATTCATAAACAAGCTAAATGTTTTTTATTCTTACCTTTTTAAGCTAAAATGTTTCTTTTCTTACCCGTTTATCATTTTCAATTAACCAAGTAACCAATGCAACGTTTTCCTCGTGTGTGTAAGGTCTTTTAGGTCGCATTTGAGCTATTCTGCAATAAATTAAGCAACTGCAATTAATGTTCAAGTTATTCAATCGACAATCACGAAGCCTTGCCCGATTCGGATATAGGAAAAAAGAATGGCAAAATTGTATCGTACGACAGGTGACAGCACAGAAAAATTTTCCCAATATCAAATTCAGGAAAGTATAGTAACACAAATCATCAAATATAGTGTCACTTCCCAGTTTGTGTTACTACACTCTACGGGGCAGTCTACTTTATGTACATTGCATCGAGAAATCAATCTACTTTACGTACATTGAAAGAAATTCCATCTCATAAATCATAAAATATAATGCCACTTCGCAGTTTATGTCAAAATGAAACTTGAAGCACTGATTTAAAATTTATTGGGAGCTCTTTTTTTTGATGAGCTCTCGGT
>JAQFZO010001423.1:0-15885 GCA_034695885.1 Geophilus flavus
TTGGGGAATGTTGATTTCTATGTCTCGGAAGTTTGATTTATTTTAGTTTTGTATTTATCGTATATGTGTATGGTATGTGCGTGGATTATTCTGAAAATTATAAGATCTCTATAGGTATATTCTATGATTTTATTTTAAAAAATCAACGATTTCTATTTACGTAGTAAGCATTAAATAAGTTCAAAGATTAGGACAACTGTCGAGACGGGGAAATCGGCTTTACATTAGAAAGTTACAATGGTCCCTGTCAACAGAAATTGATGAACCCGATCTTGTACATGTCACCTCTTCGGATCAGTACTGTCAGAAGTAAATAAATACTTCTGGTACTGTACACTTCGTACACTACACGGACGATGCATTTCAGATACGACTGATGGCTCAAGATCCACTACCAAATGGGTAATACCATTCTTGGTAATACATCCCGGTCTTCCCACTCATTCGGTACATCCTCATCTTCTCATCGACCTCCACTTCCACTTGATCAGACTTTTATAATTCTGCATCGTTCTTGACTGACTTGTGAGAATAAATGTAAAATATAAATTTCAGATTTGATTTTGGTAACAAAGTTCTTTCGTGGATGATTTTTAAGATTTTGGGAGATTCTATGGAGTTGGGAGAGTATCAACGTTGGGCTTCTGCGTGCTTCACTCGACTGCAACACCAAAGCCCTATCCCTAATTGATGAGTGTGGTGGAGACAAACACGCTTGGGCCTATACAAGAGACCCGACTGCGAGCCCGATTGGGACAACAAACACATCTCCTACACCTTAGTGGCTCAAGGTCAAAAGAGAAGTAATATTACTTCCGGGCTTCTCTTTCGAACTTATTGTGCCTTCATAGTAGTTGCGAACGCTCCATAGATGGCGACATCAGCAAGCTACTAGAAATAAAGTAAACCGTTAAAAATAAAACCACGCGGTTAAAGTTCGCTTATTGTCGTGCATAAATTTTTTCACTCCTTAATGAAACTTTTTTAATGCCATTTTAATGTAAAATTTATTTTATTTTATTCAGATTGGTAGTCAATTTTTTATCTGTTCTAAAGTTTATCTTAATTTTTTAAGCATTGACTGCACTGCATTCTTATAAATATTTTAATCTAACATTACTCGTGTCATGATGCACTCATTGCATTGCCTCGAGCAACAGAATAGGATATGACGATAGCTGTTGGGGTAAAAAGTGTATTTAATTGTATTATGTGGGATTAGTTGAAAGTGAAGGAGATTGGAAGTGATGAGTTTGAGATTAATTGTGTATGATGAGGGATGGGAAGGGAGGCCAGAAGGGACTACCAGCAGCTATGTGGAAGTCTCCGCCCACCTTTTATACCAGTTTTTTTGTAAGACTAGTGGGCAAAGTATCCCAAAATGCCTTTATGTCCTCTGTTCTGAGTTCCTGATTTTGTATCTTTTCACTTTGTAACATTGTGTACAATAAAGTGTTTATTTATTCGGAGAACCGTCTTATTTTTGTAGAACCATGTGCGCGCTAAAAATCTCTTTGGTATATCCGGAAGTTCCGGAGTGAGGTGGAATGACCATCAAACTTCAAACTTTCGTTTAATTTTTCATTAACATTGCTTGAATGTATGTACCGTTAATAAATATAAACGCTTAGCTGAAAGAAAACCGATTTGACTCGTCAATGCTGTAGTTGTATTCTTCGTATTCATAATGACGTCATTGGTTGGAGGTAATTTTCTTGAATTGTTTTTTTTTTTTTATTGTTTCTTATTTAATCCTGGCGGATAAGTTTTGTCACGGAACCAATTTAGTAAATTAGTGGTATAATATTCTCTTTCAGTATCACCCTTGACACGAGATTGAAATTCTGTACTGAAATTTAAGCGTGTCCCTAAGACTCCCAACTCAGTCGTCAAGTCCAGGTTGAGCGACTCTTGTCTTGCCCTTTGTCTTCAGTAGACGTAGAGAGACGGACGAGGAGACCGACCATTCACGGATGAAAATTAAAGACGGCGAAAACGCTACTTTTCGTCACCAGTTGGCGCTGCCACCCTTTCATCCGTTCCAAGTAGAGATGTGCGATATCGCAATATCGCACGATATCGCAGATTTTGATATCGCATTATTGCGGATTTTCACGTGCGATAAAACGATAAATTAAATTTAAAATGTAAATTATGTAAAAGAAAAAACTTAAAAGGATAATAAAACTTACTTGTTAGTTATTTACTTTCCTTTTTGCCAGGCGGCAATGCGATACTTATCGCACTTGCGATTTTTATCTAGGCGATATATCGTAACTTGCGATATATCGCAAGGGGAACATTTCTAAAAAATCGCGATATTACAAATTGAAAATATCACAATTGTGATAATATCGCAGATATCGCACGTCACACATCTCTAGTTCCAAGGTTCCGTCCCTCTCACACGTATCCAGACCAGGAGATTTACGGCATTTCGGCATCGTAACACATCTTACATTAACAATAACAATACAACACTTTAGTATAATCAAGGCTAATTGCTTTCAAATTCCCCTGACCTGCAAAATCACTTAAAATGACTTATAAGAAATCGACACAATCGTTGGATCGTTTATGTATGAAACTGGTGTTGAAAAACATTCACCAGTTGCAGAACGATGCACAGCACCTTGGTATGAATTAAATTTAAAATTCTGCATTACGTGAATAAAATTTAAAAATGAATATTTATATTATTATTATTTAAGGGCGAAACTTACGCAACAAACTTTACGCAAATCGAGAAAAAAGCTCCGGTTCCGGGCCGCGAACACTGCCGACAAATGTTTTCATCACGACCGGCACTAAGAAATTAGAAGACGTGGTCAACTTTGAACCAAAAATGGATTCAATACATCCAAAAATAATCAGTGTTTGCCATGTAAGTATAACGTCCTTGCACTCTAAATTAAAATCCCAAGTAAAACTAAACTTGTTTTCTAGAATCTGAGACATATAGACCTCACTAACATGCAAATAAGTTCAAGGAAACTAAAGAAGCTGGTGCAAAACAACCCAAAACTGGAAATCATCAACTTTAAAGAAACATGCTGCTCCAACATTGTGTTGGAAGCGATCGGAAAAAATTGTCGTAACCTCAAACGATTGGACGTTTCACTTTGCGGACAGGTCGACGACACGGGAATCCGTAATTTATGCAAGAGAAACACGAAAATAACTAATTTAAACATTTTGAACACTAGAATCTCCATTAATGGATGTGTGTTCGCTTTGACCAACCTTCCCTGTTTGATCTATATCAAATGCAACTTCATATTGCAAATGATCAACGCGCCTGAAAATCACGACAGAATGTTGAGTAAATCCATACAAATCACGGAGTCGAATGATGCCGTCGCAAGAAAAGACGGCGACCTGCACGGATTATCGGTCGCATTTCCAAATTTATCGATACTTGACACAAATGTAACGAGAATGGACGAAATTTTACATCCCTTTGTCGCTTTTCCACAACTAAAAGAACTCAATATCTTTGGATTTGGATCTAACAAATTTCACGACCAAATCAGACCTGCATTTCAGGACGTAAATAACTTAACCAGTCTGCTAATATATGAAATTCCATCGATCGACGTTGCCCTTATCGGTCTTTCGTGTCCTAAACTTCAAAGTTTGGATATAACCATATATGGAGCAACCGATCCAGAGTTTTCAAACGAACTTTGTCCGCACATTTTATTCGAAAAGTTAACGCACTTGTCAATCAATCTAGACGATATTCTGCGACGTAATCGAGAAGAATTTGAATTTGAATTGTTGTTGTCAAATTGCTGTCGTTTAAAAAAGTTGGAAGTTATCAGCAGTTCAGTGCTTTCTCGTGACTTCTTCAAGAGATTGCTCAGATCTAATTCAATGAAGTGTTTAGAAAGATTTACTATTATCTCATGCCCGGAAATTACGACTGAGTTTTTAAAGGAATTGGTGATGATGGATAATCCCTTGCGAAAGCTATCGATCTTGAAATGCAAAAATGTCGATATGAATGATTTAGCTAGTTTTGCACAAAAGGAATGTTTTGATATTGAAATTAAAGATTAGAAAAGTTAACGCACTTTATTTGTTTACATGCATTACACAGAATTCATCATGAAAACAGGTGTTCAAAAGTTTGAAGAAAGAATGGAGGAATTGAAAGAACTTGAAAGAGACGGAGCATGCTATGAAGAACTTGCTTATGCAGGGTTTAATCGCGAAGACGACAATGATGACAACGTTCATGCTAAATTCGGGCCAGATTTCAATAATGCGCTGAATCTGTACATTGATTCCATCATGAAATTTGTCCTCAAGTATCCACAAATTTGGGATTATAATTTAGCCGGTATTATTCATGATCTTCAACATCTAAAATGGCCTGATTTTGGACACTCGGCTTTTTATCTCATGTTTGACGAAAATCAACGAAAACTTTTAAACCCAAGAGCTGATGAAAAACTGGCCGACAAGTTTATTGGCGATGTGAAGCGACCAGAGCTCGGTGATGAATTGATTTATTACGCCCTTCCATTGTAAGATAATAATCTTGAGATGGGGTTCTTTTCTTTTCATAAATTTCAATATTTTAATTCGTGTAAAATCTAGTAAATTGTATAATGTAAAAGTTTAAATTTTTTGCTAATCAATAAATTTTCCCTGTTATTTCTTTAAATGCCAATTTCCAAACGACTTTATGAGAATGTGCAGAACAACTTGTATTCATTTCAGACGTTTATTAGCCATAAATTGTCAATTACATCACATTTAATTTAAAGAAATAAAAAAACAACATTTCTGTAAATTTCTCATGGATGATACGGCATTGACGAGTCGAATCAGTTATCCTTCAGCTAAGCTTTGATATTCATTAACGGGACAAGCAATGTTAATACCGGTAATACTTTTAAATTATCGAGTGGTTTTAAATCCAAATCGTGTAGAACATTACACAGATAATCTATCAAACATAAACGCTCCAGTGGTTGTGTTGTTATTTTATATGGCATTTGTCCAGTCTTGGAATTTTAAAATGTTGGGAGTGAGAAGATTAGAGATTGAGGTACCGGTAAGACAAGTGATTTTATTATAGATTCAAAAACAAGCATGTACACAATACACAAGAAAGACATAATATAACTAATTAAGTCGTTAGTAATTTACTGTACCTCATTTGTAAATGACAAATCTCCCGTGCAGGATTGTTCAAGAACTCGCAAAATCGACTGATTTATGAAGACCCCTAATATTATTCGTATTTGGTATTTATGATTACTGAAGTCTTCCATTGGCTCAGTTCTGATTTCATGAATTGATGTCATTGTAAAATACAAAACTTTTTTAAAAGGCGTTTCTAGGAGGTTCTACAGAGAAGCTCACCCGCAATTTAGCTCAGCTCTACTGTATTGTATGTGCTTATGTGGTCATCCTTATAAAATTAGATGATTTTTTTGAAGTTACAAACCAGTAAGATAAAATTAGCAATCCCCTCTTACGGTGACGGGAGTTAAAGATGTAACTTGAGGATTTTCAATCCTTTCTTTCTAACTTAGTAGCTAAATAGATAAATAAACAAACTAATAAATTGTGTTGTAGGAGATCACGACTATTCTATGAGTAAATGCTGCACATACCGTACCGTACAGAAGTGAATATCAATACAGCCCAAAACTATCAGCTACATTTTTGTCACATACACCAAAAGAATTCCTCCTTTTGTATATGACGATAAATAATTTTGTACATGTTAGCGATTGCTAAAATACAATTCATCTCTTATAAAGTGGTGTCTCAAGATGTAGAAAGTGTCCTAACCGATGAGCCTTTTTGAGACAGATCCATTCCCTAACGCATAGCGTCCCCAAGCCAACACGAACACAAACACACTCAAGCCTGGAATTACCTGAGTTGAGAGTCTTAATGATAGTCATGAACTGTGACATATTTTCAAACTAGAAACGGAAATCCAGTAAAAATTGACTATTAAAGAGTAGGGGTTGGTGAATATTGGAATTCCAAGTCAACTCCAAACGAAAACGTGCAGAACAACTTGCAAACATTTCAGACATTTATTGTCCCATAAATTATCCAATCGATTACATTTAATTTAAAGAAACGCCTTAAAATATCGAAATGATTTTAGTGGAATTACGATATTTTTGACTCGATTTTAAGAAAATTACGGCATTTTGGCCCCAAATTCATCAGGAATGCGGGCGCGGCTAAAACATAGGGATGTTTAGATTAAATTTCTGATAAAATCAAATTATTTCCGTGGAATTTTCCACGGGTACTTGCTATACGTAGTAATCAACTATAGATGGAATAAAATTTAATAAAATTAAATCAGTGATTTAATTTTATTTAATTTTATTCCATCGTTGTTATATTGATATTTCATGTTTGATTTTCTGTTTCCTTCTGAAAAAATTCACCAATAAATTATTTTGTACACAAACTTACACAATCAATAATCTTGTTTTGATGATCTGTGAACCGTGATTTTAAACCAGTGAACATTAACTATAGCGATATCGTTTGATAAATACTATCCAGATATAGCGTTACTGGTATTTACCATTCTTCGAATTCAGAACTCTCGAGATATTTGATTTCAATCGTCGTGTTAAACGCCAACTACTTGTGAGTACCCTAGTTATGAAATGTAAAAAATTAGCATTTCGCAATTCATTTCTTTTTCAGACACTAAATGTATTCAAGATGCTGTTTCTGAAGTTATTGGTCGGTGTTATTTCCTCACTCTCCTTTTCCTATGCCGATAGCATTCTTTTTATGATCCCCATTGCTGGAAAGAGTCATAAAATTTTCTTCGACTCGATCATCGCGCATTTAGCTCACAAGGGGCACAACATTACAGTTTTTTCTCAGTATCAACCGACGACAAACGACCCAAAAGTAAAAAATATATTTATAAACAGCATAACAAGCGAGAACGCCGTTAAAAACGCTTTTGAATTCACCAATTCCAACCCCGTATTTCTTTTTGCGAGTTTCAAACCCTTCTTGATGAGTGGATGTGTCACAATACTCGAACATCCTGAATTTAAGGCAATTGTAGACCGAAATCAAGAGTTTGATGCGGTGATTCTGTCGAGTTTTATGAACGAATGCAGTTTAATGGTGTCTCCGCTGTTAAGTAAAGTACTCATCCAAGTCGCGACCGGCCCCGGATTTCCTTGGATGTTTCCATCGGTGACCAAACCGACTTCTTTCGTGCCAAATTCGATGTGGAAACTCACGGATGAAATGACATTGATGGAGCGAGCGTACAACACAATAAATACCATCGGTCTTCGGTTGCTGTATCGCTACTATTTGCTGTCGGGTGTCGAAAATATCGTGAAACTGTATTATCCGAATGCTTTAGCTATTACCGAAGCAGAAGAAAAGGTGTCGTTGGTGCTCCAAAACGCTGATCCTGTTTTGACCGGATCGAATCCGAAGTTACCAAATATTGTTGATGTTGGTGGGATTCATTGCAGGGAAGCGAAACCAATTCCCAAGGTACTGTATATTTGAAATACCGTAAATCCTCTAGTTGTGGGCGTTATAATAGAGATACTGGCATAAGAGTGACTTTCCATAGACTGTAACTTGACATGGCGCGTCGTAAACTGGATATCATATTTAATCTGCAAGTTTTTGAATTCACGAGAGAAAAATCTGGAGAAGCTGCAGTTAAAAAATTTTGAAATTACACTTCTACGATTCAGGGATGCAAAAGACAACGTTTGGAACTCAAATCTGGCGTAAAATTGTAATCCACATTGGCAAAAATAAATCTGAAGCAGGAGCCAAAGTTGTGAGTACAGAACTAGAAAATGACTGGATGGAATTTAATTTTTTGCTGTGATCGATTAATACACGGGCCACTAATAAAGCCCGGGGAACTTAATTCTGCAAATAGTGCGCGGGTGCACTACTATAGGGGATTTACGGTATTATGAGTTGCAGGCTTCTCTGCAATGGTTGATTGAATATTTTATATTTGTAGGATCTGGATGAATTCATCAGCAATTCCGGTCACCGTGGGTTTATACTTTTCAGTCTTGGTGCCAATTTGAAATCGAAATTTATATCGAGTGATAAAATTCAAAATTTCTTAAGAGCTTTTGCACGACTTGAGCAAAAAGTTATTTGGAAATTTGAAGATGATTTGTTAGAAATACCTGAAAATGTACTCGTCAGGAAATGGCTTCCACAACAAGATTTGTTAGGTGAGTTTATATGCCAAGTAATTTTCCTAATTTTTGTTACAATTACTAGTAATACTTTAGGAGATCCTCGAATTCGGCTTTTTATAACTCATGGAGGATTATTGAGCTTGCAAGAAGCCGTTTACCATGAAGTTCCTGTCATTGGGATTCCCATCTTTAGTGATCAACCAGGAAATGTAGCGAGAGTCGTTCAGTTACACATAGGAGAGTTATTGCAGTTCAATGATATTACAGAAGAAAGCTTGTTTGAAAAGATAACCACAGTATTGGGCGATAAAAGGTACCTACAAAAACTAAATTCATTCACACAAACAATCATTTTAAAATGTTTGTTTTGCAGTTACGCAACAAATGTTACAAAATATTCATCAATTTTCCGCAATCTACCAGAAAAACCAATCGACAGAGCAAGTTTTTGGATCGAATATGCAATGAGACATGGTGATGAGAGTTTCCAATTGAGAGCAAATAATAGATTTAGCTTTTTGAAATATTATTTAATCGATGTAATCATTGCTATTGCTGCGTTAAGTGTGATTGTTTGTTTAGTTGTGAAAAAAGTTGTCGGTACATTTCTTTAAAAAATGTAAATGAGTATGCTGTATGAAGTGCATAATTTAGTAAATAAATGGCACAAAACACGAATAAAATACGATCAAAAAAATCACTTCGTGTCACAACCATCAACATCATAGCGAACTGTGCTTCTCTGCAAGGCACTACAGTAGTTATTACATCATGATAAGCTATGATATAATTTGTTTATGAGTTATTAAAGTAAGAAATGCATCATCAGTTACTTGCTTATGATGTAATTAATTTGTGGGTATTTCAGAAAATTAATAATAATTAATATTTCTCTGAGAGAATAACGTTTATATAACAACACTTCGATTATGAGTCTACGGTTATCTTCGCTGATGACACGACACATCTTTTCCATCATGGAGGTCATATGCATCACTGAATGAAACTTCACTTGTTGTTTAGAATTACGTACATACCACAAATAGAAATCACACTTTTTTATTTGTTCGAAAACAGCAGGTGTATTCAAAAACTAAAACAATTTTGTGTTTTAAGCAACATTATTCTCATTATAAATTCTCAGTTTAATGAGAGTAAGTGATGTCTAAAGCACAAAACACACCTAACACACGAATTTGTTTTAGTCATCGCTTGTTCTCATTATAAATTCTCAGTTTAATGACAGTTCGTGACGTCTAAAACACAAAACACAACTAAAACACGAATTTGTGTTAGTTTTTGAATGCTGCTAGAGAATGTTTTCTTGTGCTTGGGTCACTTGTGGTTTATCATGGGAGATAAAAAATTTCCTTTTATCAATAAAAAACAATTCGTCGACTTTATTATTAAATGATTGACGTCTTTTACACCAAAAGTGAAAAATAAGGATTTTCAGTCGATTTTATAATTTTTAAATTTTTTTTTTTTATTTAATACAATAATTATTTTTCTGGTATTGCCGGAAATCCCGCAACGGGCAATATTTTCAAATCAACTTGTTTCCATTTAGTCTAGCCACAATTCTTCCAGCTCAACAATCTCCTTTTCTGTGAGCATACCTGACCATTTCAGAAATTTATCGATGGCTGATGCATCCATGTATGCGTATTTAACAGATTGTTCGCAAAGATACTCAAAACAACAAAATTCTTTCTTCAACTTCATCATTTCTTCATCGGTCAAGTCACACAAATAAAAAAAATCCTCAAAATCATCATTGGTCATCAATTTTTCGATGCTAGACTTCATAACATACACAGGCAATTTTTTTTTAAAAATCCTGATCGTATCACCCGATTGAAGAAACTCCCAGAGAAATTTCTCGACCAAATCTGGCTCTCTGAGAACATTTTCCATTATTTCAAACTTTGCGTGCTTCAGAAACTTCAATTTCACCTTTAGCGGCGCATCGTCAAATAGTTTACTTATAATTTTATTGCCCCTTTCCCCAAACTCAAACAAAGCACAAAACTGTAAACAATAGTTAAACCTTTTTGATTTCCATGATTCGGAACCATCGTTCCACAATCTTATTATTAACTCCTCGTAAAGAATCACTGGAAAGTGAGGTATCCGTTGTAACAACACTTCGATCATGAATCTACGGTTATATTCGCTGATGACACCACACATTTTTTCCATCATGGAGGTCATGTGCAATTTTGCCTCTGGTTTGCTCGAAACAGCGACACAAAGAAAAACTGCGAAGGGTTTAGACGTCATCAACCGCGACAATTGCAACTCGGTTGCATGAGTTATGAAAAACAAAGAATTAGCGTCTTCGTGGTTTTTGTTTACACGACCATCGAATGTAACATTCCAGTTGCTAAACACTCGGCGTCTTCCATCCTCATCTAATTTTTTCCAGAAATAATAAAGCAAATATTCTATTTCGTTATTGACGCCGTACTGAATTATGTTTTCGATGACGTCAGACGAAATTCTTTCTCCAATGACGAACGAGTTCCAGTATTGTATCAACGGTTTGCGTAATTCCTTGCAAAGCGAAGGAAACGCGTGTCGAGAATCTTTTCCCCACAATCGTACGACGTCTTCCTCCATACACAAAAGACAAGCACGTTCTAGAGCATATTTTCTTTGCGAGATGTTATATCTTTTACTAAGACATCGCGTGTTGTGTGCTTCGTAAATTTCCGCTAGTTTCAGCCCAAGTGCATAGTCGACGTGCTCATACAATGTGTGGGGTAAGAGTGATTTCACGTTATTTAACAACGTGGCCTGAATTTCTAAAATGTCACTTTTTCGATAATAGCGGCTCTCTAGTTGCAACTTTTCATTATTTCTATCTGATCCGCTGATTTCCATAATTTCGTGGCGACAGCTTCCAGACAAATTCGAACTAAACTCTTGCATGATAGAGCATTTTTAATGCTCGAGGGCAAGAATTCTGCGAGTATTTTCGACAAATCGGCCGACATTTTTCCTCCCGGTGTGACCTTGAGGCGGAAACTAGAAAGAATAAATTCAAATTGATCGTTATAAATCAGATATAACTTACCCGAATGAAAAGAGTGCCAACGTTATGTTACAAATTATGACATTTTTCCCCCCAGTGTGACCTTTATGCGGAAACCAGAAAGAATAAATTCAAATTCAAATTGTTATAATGTTTAGGGCTTGAACTAAAGTGAGCCACATTGTTTGTCACAGTGCGGTGGCGACACAGTAATAGTGGGATAAATTATAAACTGTTTAGTGTATGCATGCGTTTGTTGTATAATAAACAAATCTCTTATCTATGCAGTTAAAGTTATGTGATTGATCAATATTTTATTTTAAAACTTATTATCTGTCTACTCAATTCAGAAAAATCTCTTCGAAGGCTCCAAAAATCATTTTAATCCTAAAACATTTTTAAATAACCCAGAAATTCTATTAAATCCAAAAATAGTTCAAAATTTTTGAAATTATCGAGTGTTTGAAATTGGTGAGAAATAAGTTACGCCTAAAATACAAAACACAATTTGTGTTTTAGTTTTTGAATGCAGCTACTGAAATTCTGACAGAAATATGCAAAAATTTAACAGTTTTTTAGCTGAGTTGCAAAAGAAATGAAATATCTTCTTTTTTTTTTTTTTTTTTACAAAATATGCTTCTTTATTCATTGTTCACTTTATTTCATGCTAAACTCACCAGAATAAGTCGAAAAAGGTGAAAGAGGAATTAATTTTGAAGCCAGAATGCAAAAGCACCGCTCACATCTTACTTGCCGACAGTACCCATGGCGCCATCTATGTAAGAAATCGACAACAAAACAGCCTTATTCGATTAGATTCGTGACCATCTATCAAAAAACTGTTGAAATTTGTGGAAGCAAATTCTATTATTGGTGAAATTTATAAAAATCTGTTGAGAAAGGTATGGTTAATATAGTTTAAAATTTGTTTTTTCCTAAGATTCTCTCATGGATTTCCTCCATGCTTTTTGACTGCTCATCCTGGCATAACAGATCACAAACTTGATTTAATGTCAATTACTGAGTGTACTAAGCTTAATGTAAATTAATTTAATTTCATTTCATTCAATTTAATTAAAAATATAAACCATTAATATTTCATCTATTCAGTTATTTGTCATTGGATGAAACTACACTTGTTATTTTATATACCTACCACATATAAAAATTACACTTTTTTTTTATTAGTGCGTTAATCCGAGTTTGGTTAATTGCTACTGTTTCATTCAAGGTTAAACCTTGACAAAAACAATTAAACGCAATTAAAAAATAACTTCAACACATTTTTTACTGAAATTTTAATCCTAAAAAAAAAAAACAAATTACAAATAATAAGTTACAACATTTTTCTTCTTTACTTTACAATCCTACTCAAGTCACAATCACAAACTAAACTCAATATTGATCTCTGTATTTATTTGGAGGCGTGTAATAAGAAGGTTGTGGTTCTGGAGGTAAATGAGGTGCTGAAGACGGTTTGTAACTTTCCTTCAATTCCGTAGCCCAACCAATTACACAACAGTCGAGCCTACTGCCCGCATTCCCCGTTTTCTTACTCTCGGCATTTCCTCCTCTGCCTAAATCATCCGGGTCACTATGCACCTATAAACACAACAACTTTCAACATGACACCTTTTTCAAATAACTCACACATGGGAGGATCCAGGAATTTGAAAAATTTTTTAAAAGGCTCAATTTTAAATTGTTTTTGTGAAGATTTTGAATGATTTTGTGATTTTTGTGAAGATTTTGAATGATTTTGTGATTTTTTTTGAAGATTTTGAATGATTTTGTGATTTTTTTGAGGATTTTGAACGAGTTTTTGAGGATTTGAACGATTTTTTTAAGAGATTTTTGAATTTTTTTTTTTACATTTTGCGATTTTTTGAAGATTTTTGGGATTTTTAAGCTTGGAAGGGGGAGGGCAATCGCCCCTACCGCCCACCTGGATACGCCCATGAAACTTAGATATCACTTCTCACCACAAAAGATCGTCCAATAACTGAATATTCACTGTATAAATCCAGATAATGATCTTCTTTCTCAATATAAGCCACACCATAATCATCAGCTACAATATTCCCAAGATCACCTGCATGCCTGTAAATGATGATGATCATGAAAAATGAAGTCATTAATCAACATTTCACTTTGTGACTTTGTGACTTTGTCATATATGATATATTATACCTTTCTTGGTCGTGGGGACTTCCATGATCTTTTTTAAGAGGATTAAAATGAGATCCTGCGCTCATACAACCTGAAAATGAGTAATTATATCGCAACTCAATATAGGGCACAACTTTCTTTTCTTTTGTTAGTTTAAAGGAAAAAAATGGGGGCAATAAACCAAAAAAATGTCAATGCGGTCGTGTACCGTTTCTAAAGTCTCCAAATTCATGCACGTGGAATCCATGATGTCCAGGTTTAAGGCCGTGAATTTCACCTGTGAGGTAAACTGGGGAGTATGCATCCTGTAATTTTATAAATATAAATAAATAAATAAATATAAGCTTAAAAAATTAGAAGAAAAGAAGTTACAGTCGAATCCGCTTATAAGAGTGGGGTCGGGAACTGAGATTGGCGCTTTTGGAGTGATCTAACACCTGAATTCACAAAAAAATGCAAAAATTGCTGGAAATGTTTATTTAAGTATGCATTTAGATAGCTTATTTTAAGAATAAAAATTATTTTAAGTCAATTTTAACAAAATAACCTGTACTTTTTTATGCACATAAATATGAGCAGAGTAACCGATCCCATATTTCTTAGTTTTAAGACCTTCTGAAAATCACCAATTGATAAAATACGTTGTTCAGATCTTCGAGAGCAATGAGTAAATTACGTATGGATGGCGTGATTTGCTGGAAAGCTCTAATACCCGGACAAAATCACAAAAATGGCCAAAAAGTTACTCTAAAACAAATTGTGGGATGGTCCACCTCTATACAATGCATAAATAGGAAGATCAACCTCCCTCCCCTTCTCTAAATGTGTATAATCTGAAACACCCTCATGTAACCATGGTAATTTAGGAAGAAGGAAACCTATAAATTCTGAATTTCTCCTTTATCCGGAGCTCTTTAAAACGGACTTTTAATTACGTTACGTGTAAATCAATGGAGAAAAAAATCGGAAAATTTTAAATGAGCTCTGTCCTTTAAGCGGAGGTCTTATAGGTGGACTCGACTGCATTTTCGTGTGCTATTTTACTTACTTTTTGTATTAGAAGAATGTATCCCATAAGATGGGTAGCAAAAACACAGGCTGCCTTTAACATTTTTGCCTCTTCGGTGTGTGTTTGAAAGATTTGATGATGTCATTTCAACTGACCGGTCTTTTATGTAACTCGCAGGGGGTGTGGCTGATGGATATAAGGTCATTTCATGTAAGTGTTGCTCATTTGCACTGACCAATCCTGGGTTTCCAAAATGATGTCAAACTCAGATTTTACTCTTAACTAGACCTCAATTATTTTTTTCACCACACGAAAACAAGTTTTTTATTCAGTATTTTGGTTTCTGTGATCTTATTACACTATTAATCAATAATAATTTAATTTTAATGAAGAGAGAAGTCAGTAGAATGATGTTACTTCGTGGTAAAGTGGAAAAATAAGGTCAAAACAGTGATAAAAATCAGTAAAAACTAAAAACTTAAATGTTTTTTTGTTACAAATTTTATTCAACATATTTATTTAACAGATTTAACATCTACAAAAGTTATATACACACAACAGGTCATTGGTCTATCACATGTTAAACCGTAAAACTACATAAATTTAACATTACTTTACTCAAGAGCATTATTTTAGTCATACACTTACGTATATGTTTCATTATAATTTATCTTATTTTCCTTTTTTGGTAGTTATATTACTTTCCAAGAAAGTAACTAAGAACTCATTGGTGGTAATTTGTAATTTATAACAAGTAAATCATTAAAATTTGGATCCCTAATGTCGAGTTTATGTTACATGTGTCACAATAAACACAAACTATTCATCTCATTACTCAATTTTGGTATAATTCACTACATTTTTCCTGTTATTTTTTAAGACGAAGTGCAGAACTGCTAAGTTAAGCAAAACTCTGCAGAAATTCTGCAGTTTCACAACATTCTGCAGAACTTCCATAGAAAGCGAATCAAAAACCGTAAAGTGGGGTTATTTGAGATTTTAAGGAATATTTGGGACGATGTGAAAAAAAAACCTTTTCAAACACCATAACTCGGAGCGTTGTGATTGCAGCGCCAATGCCAATTGAGAAATCGAAACTATTCCCCTTAGGTTATCACCTCCAAAGGTCAAATTGATTTTTCAATAAATATTTCGCTTACAGGAATTTTTTAAAGGTACCCCTACAATATTTAGTTGTTTATTAACATGTCCTATTTTTCTATCTGTGACCAAAAGTTATTACCGTACGTAAATTAAAAATTTGCTACTTTGGGAAGTTTTAGCCACATGTGCTACGGACGACCCATTAATTAGTCAATAGGTGGCAGCATTAAATTTTGGTAGTTATTAGGGACTAAATTTTGTACAATTTTGGACCTAACAAGGGATTAGCGGGTAGCAAAACTCATTATGGCGGAAAATGATGATATTGTGGTGGGTGAGACATCAACCAGAAGTATCGGGAACTG
>JAQFZO010001424.1:0-15882 GCA_034695885.1 Geophilus flavus
TGGGTTTATCAAATATATTAGAACAATTATGTGGAGAGAAATGATTTTTTAATTCTGAACTGTGTTGACCTATTGACCATAATTCCTTTGTTTTTTTATGTAAAAGTAAAAAAATTACACGTGTAAGTGACCATTCGCAGCATCCTGCTGCAGTATAATTATAACAGAGTGTTTCCAGAATGCATAAAATTATGGTTTTAAATATAGAGTATTAGTAACAAAAATCTTTTTTCACTTTCTTTTTATTCATAAAATCTTATTTTACCATAATTTATTCTTATTTCCTTCATGGGGTAAAAATCAGTAAATTTATACATACATTCACTATAAAAAGTATTTATATAAAAAAAATTCAAAAATCAGAAAACTATAATTTATAATCTTGCACTCTTAACCAAGTACCTGTTATTCATAAAGGAAAAAGTTGCAATTTTTTACCTTTTATTTATTACAGACACCATATAACTTATAAATGTGAAATTTTTATACGGTTTACTGTTGTTTAAAGCACTGCTATTGTGAGTCATCGTTATATTCTGCATTTTAGACAGGGTGACCAGTGCCTATAAAACCACATGCTTTAAACGTAAAATCGTTTATGACTTTTAAAGGCGTTACCTTTAATATGGCTTTTATATTGACTTTACACCTTTAAACAGGAAATTAGTTGTCTTACTTCCAAATTAAGAAGGAAATGCCTTTTTATTAATCAGATAATGTAAATTAAAAGTGATAATAAAGGTATTTGGTTAAGAGTGTGCGCAGAACTATTATTTACATTAAAAAAAATATCATTACTATCAACCATAATATTCTGGATATGTCCCGGCAAACCCCATTTTATCATAGGCACCAGTATCATAACCCATCTTGTCATATCCACCATATCCATGATGCCCATAATCATGTCCATATCCATGTCCATGTCCATACAGAGGAATGATAGAAACCTCATGTTTTTTACTCTCATACTCCTTTCCATGATGATCATAATGGTCATGATGATCGTGATGATACACAGGAACTGGATAATAATGAACCTCTTCCTTTTTCTTTTCGTACTTAGGAACGTGCATCTGCATCATATTTTGCATTCCTTTGCCTTTGGCTCTGATTTTCCATTTTTTTCCTCCACCACCACTAGGAACCATGTAAGAATGATGTCCTCCGCCATGACCATATCCATCTCCCTCGATCCTCGTCACGTACACGAAGAACACAGCCAACATTAGCTGTTGAATAAATTCGAGGTCCAGTTAAAACCACTTCCTGTCCAGAATATTTAAAAAGTCGAATGTTTACTTACCATTTCTTTGATCCCCATGTTGAGGTATGTCAGAGTTATATTGGAACTCGCAAGCGATTGACTGAATCGACCCTATCGAACAACAAACCAAGTGAATCCCATTCTTAGCTTTTTTCTGTTTTTATACCCATATTCTTGGGTATTCACTTGTGTCAAAATTGCAATGGGTGATGATTGAGCAATTGTGATAAATTTCTTTTTCCAGATAACCTCTCAACCGGAACTTTTTTGACTTTTTTTTGGGTACAAATCAAACAAAAAAATATTGTTTGAAAGGTGAAATAGTGTTAATTTTAATGGTTGAGATCAATTCGACTTTTGTTCACATATGGTAATGGTTTTGTGGGAATGTGTTTGTATACAGTAAACATTATGAATGATTACGTGGCATTTTGTAAGGATTTGTTTGATGTCTTTGATTACAATTCACAGTCAAGGTTAAGAGTTTATTTTCGGTTAGTTTGTGGTTAATTGGAGATTTTTCAAAATTGCTGAGTAATTATTTGGGAGTAAAGATGTTATTAAATGGTTTAATTTTTTGGTTTTGTGGTTGGCCAAGTTCACAGGAAATTAGGTCTTTTGAAAATATGTTGTCGCGAACTTTATACAGTATGAATTGAAGTTAGTAAATTATTTTCTTAAACGAATTTTAGACGGTCGAATTTCAACCAGTAAGGTGAATGACTAGTGAAGGGTCTTCGGCCATCGGCCCTCGACCTTCGTCGCGCCACCACCTCCTTCCTAGCGGAATAGCGGAATAGTCGCAGTTGACCTGGTTTCAAAAGAGAATGAACTCGTAATGTTTTATAATATAAATCAGTTTGCTTTAGAATGAATTTAGAAATTTAGAAAAAAATTAAAAAATATTTGTTAAATTATAGTTTCGTAAGATATTTATTGCAAATTTAACGTTTAGATCTTATGTGAAGTGTTTTGATAAGAAATTTCGCAGTGATGTTTTAGGGGGGAGTTTTGTTGAAGATTTCATGTTGTTCGATGTAATGTGAGGAGTCAGATCATTTCTCATCAGGTTTTGTAAAATTAATGGTTTTGAATACAAGTATAAGCAGCGATATTAAAGGTGTAGTTTTAGAATCTTAAAAAAAAATTATTCGGAGAACAAGGTCAGCTGCTACATTGACCCAGTTTTTCCACCTTTGCTCTTGATCAGGATCAGCTGTTCATTGCTCTCATCCTTATTCCATGCAGCCAATGGCAGGTCTTGGAATCACGTGGCGTTTTACTTTAGATTATATAAACGTTGACGGACGTGCGAGTCAACAGTTTGCTTTTCCATTTCATGTCTGTCTGTTTCTCCAGTGTTTTTAATCAACTTTTTTCCAAAATAAATTTCCGGAAAAGAATTTTCTTGAAGTTTATTTTCGATCAGTCATTTAAATTAGACAAATCATATTTTCTTCGTAAATTTTTAATTCATAACACATTTAATTAATTGTTTTTATACATTTTGTACACTATTTAACACATTTTATACATTTAACACAGTTTTTTCATATTATATACATTCAATAAATTAATTATATCGAAGATCTGAAGACTGCTCGCAACTAAACATTACATCAAACCGCTGAGCAGTAGCCTCTGGTGGAAGAATCTGTAATCTATATTTCAAACAAGAAGGAAAAAACCATTTAGCTAAAGGCCATTTTCCTCATTTACTTTTAAGGCAAAATTTTCCACTACCTTTTAACTCTTCACCACACTTCCAAGAATTCTCGCATTCGTTCCAGCTGCAAAACTGCTGTCCCCAATAGTAGCTAAATTATAACCCGTCCCAGCTGCATTCGCAATGCCATTACTTATTCCATTAGCAAATCCATTATTTCCGTTCAGCATCAAAGGCAGTATGACTCCACCACCTGCCATACTTTTCCCGAAACCATTCATTCCATTCCCACCGAAACCATTCATTCCATGACCCCCGAAACCGCCATAAAAATCACCATATTCCTCCGATCCGTGATAATCTCCGTAATCATTCGGAGCAAAAGCATTGAAACCACTTAAATAATTCAGCCCATATCCCATTCCGTAATCTCCAAATCCCATATAATCGCGAGCGTGATGGTGCCCATGGTGCCCATGGTGCCCGTGGTGGTGACCATGGTGGTGCCCATGCATATCATGCCCGTGAGTCGGGTGGAATCCATGATGACCATGGTGGAAACCATGGTGCGAGTGAGGATGATGATGAGGTGAAGCGTGACCGTAGGGCATGACGGGTTGTGACACGACGATGATGTTTGGCTTCTCCCCGCGGTTTTTCTTCTTTCTTCTCTTTCCCGTGGCTTCTGTCGTTACTATCAGGATTGCCAGTATGGCCACTAACATCAAAATCTGGGGAATTGATGATGTGTATGTAAATTTGTAATTTTTTTTTGTGAAAAATAAAAAAACTTACTGTGGGTTTGGCCATGATGTCGAGTCGTCTGGTGATGTGTGTTGGTGGTTTGGTGAAGTTTGCTTGGTTTTTATATGAAATTTTCCTTTTCTTGTTCACATTAAGGGTAGGCTGAGGTCAAATTGACAATTGGTAATTTTATGACCCATTCTCTTTCAATCAATTCTTCTTTATTTAGATTTTTTTTATTTGCGCATGTTGTTTGTTGTTGTTGTTCATTCAAGGTTTTCTTGTTCTGAGAAAGTGAAAAGCGAATGAACTGTTTTTTTTTCTTCATTTCACTATGTAAACAAAAGACTTTAAAACACTTTTATGAGATTTTTCAGTAAAAAAAATTATTTTTATTAAAATACACGTGTAATGACTACTTAGGTAACGTATAAGATATTCTATTACATTTTCATCTGTTATATATACAAAAAGTTTTTAAAAAAATCATACAGAATGATTTAAAATTAATATAAAATATAATTTAAAAACGCAGTTGAAAACAACAATTTAGCCGTAGTAGCCATAGCCATACGGCCGATAATAACCGTAATGACCGCCATACCACGGTCTGTAGTAGTATGGGTTATAATATGGTCGGTAATAGGGTCTGCGATATCCTCCCCAACCACCATAACCCCAACCACCGCCGTAGTAACTTCTTCCTTGGATTTGCGGACTCACAGCACTGACATCGAGGTTGTTTTCTTGATTACCCGCATTATCGACCTCCGGTTGTTGACAATAAACCATCAACACCAAACTGGCCATCACCAAAAGTGAAATCTAAAACAACAATAAAGAAAAAACTGTAAAATAAACAAACAGAAAATTTCAAGTTAAACTTACCAATAAGTTGGCCATGGCAATTCCTCAGCTGTTTCTTTCTTTTTACTGTTGTGGATGAACTGAAGATGTTCTGCAATCATTTTCACTCGATGGACCCCTTTTTATACAGTGAAAGTGCCATCAAAGTCACGTGGTACGCTAAATACTGTGAACATACCTTTTGGGTTTGTCCTTGGACTTGTGCAAGGTGCGCAAGTGACTGGGAAAGTCCCACAATTCACATAAATTATCATGGTAAGTTTAATTCAGGAATTACGTTTCAGTTATTAGATGTAAGGAGGATGGAGGATGGAATTTAACTCGCATTAAAATGTAATCTTTGGTTATTATTATTATTTTTTTTATATTATTATTTTTTCAAAGAAATGGAAATAAAAACAAAGGCTCTAATTTTCTTGTTGCTTTGTCATTGGCTGATGAGCTACTTACGAGCATTTCAAGGTTAGGTGGGAGGAAAGTCGATTGACCTCATAAAAATCTGCGTATCCGCACGAAGATTACGATTTAAGACTCTTTCTGCTTCTTATATCGCTTTTCCTTATCGACCTTCGCTTTCGTTTCGAAGTAATTGATGATTTATGAACCGGAACTGAAACGTACGACAAATCTCTTATCACTTCTGCTTCTTGTTTTTGATGAATCACAATGACAATATTTGTTTCGAATGTAATTAACCTGAAATTTCGGAATACGTGAAGCTGTAAATTAAAAATGAAAGTCATCGATTGTCCAACACGATATTTTTTTATTTTATTTTTACCACAAATTTACCAATTACGAAACAAAAGTTAAGAAAAAAAACCTTGAAAATAAACATTTTGAAAAACGTAAACAGAGACCATAATTAGAGATAATTGCACACTATTATTTTTATCAGGCGTATGCGCATTTAGGCCTAATTTCTTAGAATTACTGCGGAAAACAGTAGCTTTGGTCGATGTTAATACATCCCGTACATCATTCTGAGGTAGCTGTAAGGCATTCCGCCGTACATGTACGGCATCATCCCCATCATCCCCATTTGGGCTTCCGTGAAGTCCAGAAATGCAAAGAAGACGACGAAGAGAAGGATCTGATTGTGTGTGAATGAAAAAATTTTTTGTTTTGACTGATTAAAATTTTAAAGATTAAATCTCTTACCAACAAACTGAGGATGTTGAGCATCTTGAGTACAGTATCTTTTTATCAACTGGATTCGACGAATGTCTGAACACTTATTGTGGTGTCTGTTCTTGAAAGAGAAAAGCTGGCTTTATATATAGTTTGTAGAAAACATAAATTCTTCTTACGAGTTGTTTTGTCATCTGATTGAGAAATATTTTGATTGTCTATTAATGTCGGGTGAAATTACGTATGTATTCAGTTAAACGTTCAATGCCATTTTGACATTTATAGTTATTTACGATGTGCCGAGACGAGTCTATGTAGCCATCCTTGGATCGATTTGCGATTTATATTTTTATTTTAATGTTTCATATACTGTAAATGAAAATATAAATTTATATAACAAACATTATGAAATTTATTTAGTTTTCCTCGATTTAAATCAAATTAATATTAAATTTATATTTATTTTAAAGATGAGACCAGTTTCACTTTTTACAATTCCCACGCTCTTATACAAGTTTCTTTTTTTATATTATATGATTTTTTATTGCTTTTGTAATATTACGTTTGTTTGTTTTTTCAGATGACGTTTACAGTAGTAAAGAGAAACAATGTTCACATGGAATTTTGCCAGTTCAATTAAAGTATAAAGGTAAGTTAATCTTTTTTTATTATATTAAGTAAGTGGAAAACATAATCCACATGTTTCTCGTTACTTGCGTAATGGTTCGCTTATAAGCTTACTGTATAATGCTAACAAGTGCCATTTGCATGTCATTTCGTGTAGAGGAAACTGCTCTCGATAACTGCATTATGTATAAGAATTTAATTATCATAAGAGTCGCGGTTTCCTTTAGTGTCACTTTACATGTCATGTTTTTTAAACATGAAGATGTCTTAATGGGATAAAAATTTTCATTTTTTTTATTTATTGATGTTAAATTATATATTTTGAGTTAACCATAATAAAAGAAAATATGATTTTAGACACAAAATCTGTTCAAAACATTTTTATTCAATTCGTAAATAATCAGTACAGGAATATAACGTTATTCCATAAAAAAAACAAAATTCGTAGAAATGTCTGTCAAACAAATCCATCGAATTAGTACTGTATCAAAGATGACATTAGTTGAAATTACTTGTTTTTCTTTGTCGTCGTATTAACCGTAATACGGCATTCTGTACATCATGTTCATCATGTATGGATTCATCATGCCCATTCCGCCCATTCCGCCCATGCCGCCCATGCCATACATTCCAAGTCCTCCCATGCCCATTTGAGGTCTGGCGAAAGCTAAAGTCATCATTACCACTAACAGAATAGTTAAGATCTACCGAAAGAAAAAAGTGTTTAGTACTTTGAGTTTCGATTACTTAATTCTTGATTCTTACCGACACAAGAGACATTGTTATTGAGTGATTTCTATAATGTACACAGATGAGTTGTGTTTATTTTTCAGCTTATATATATATATAGTGAAATTAATTTCTATTACATTACCAAGTGACCAATCGCGTTTAAACCACATTGAGAAACTTTAATCTGGTTATGTAAAAGAATTTCTCGTTTCTGTACTGTAGGTCATTTGAATTGCCACAACACAATCTTTTATTGTGTTGTCGTCCTTTATTCTTTTAATAGTGGGTTAATGAGACATCATTTCTCGATTGGAGACGTAATGATTTTTTTTATTAATTTCATATTACCTTTATTATTTCATTTCATACAATAAATAAGTACATACAAATAACAAACTCCAATAATTAAATGAATAACAAACAATATGACGTACACGTTCAAAAACCATCACCGCCGTAATATGGCTCGTAATGTTGCATGTACCCATGTCCGTAACCACGTTGTCCACCAAATCCAAAACCTCCCTGTCCTCCAGATCCTCCATGGCCATAACTACTGTATCCATAGCCTCCGTGTCCGTGTCCGTATCCGCCTTGTCCGTATCCACCATGACCGTATCCTCCGCCGTGACCATATCCGCCGCCTTGTCCGTATCCGCCGCCGCCGTGACCATATCCTCCGCCTTGACTATACCCATATACTCCTTCGTAACCTTTCTGAGCTTTGTAACCACCATAGCCCCCATAGCCTCCCTGTTGACCCCTTCCATAGCCACGTCCACCGTATTTTCCATATCCTCTACCACCTCCTCTACCTCCTCCGCCGCCTCCACCGCCGTATCCGCCGTATTTTCCATATCCTCTACCACCTCCTCCGCCTCCATAGCTGCCTCCATAGCCGCCTCCTCCGCCTCCTCCGCCTCCTCCGCCTCCTCCGCCGTATCCTCTGCCACCACCGTATCCATAGCCTCCTCCTCCACCGTATCCGCCGTATCCGTGTCCTCCACCTCCTCCTCTTCCTCCTCCGAAACCACCTCCTCCTCCTCCTCCACCTCCTCCGAAGCCACCATGTCGTCCATAAACACCATAACCATAAGGACGTCGTGGGTAATAGTTGTAACTGTGCGAATACATGTCCCTGTCTTGTATAGTCTTTTCAGGCACACATGAAACACACGTGAGTAGGAATAAAATTGCAGAAAACACCTAAAATAAAAAGGGAGATTTAGTTTAGTGAGATTTTGTCGGACTTTAGGTAAAACTCGGGAAATTGCATCACGAAATATAATTATAATATTCAGTTGTTAATCTCACTGTATGCTAATTTAATTATTAGTATTTCAGATTCAGACCTTGTAATGCGGGGAAATACGTGGATGAGGGGTTACCAAACCTTAAAGGGAATGTTATCTTTTCGAATACTGATACCGTCCTCGAAAAGAGAAAGCAAAAAGTAACTGACTCACCGTTTGTACAGGTCCCATTCTCTTCGTATTGTAGTATGTGCTGTCAATCCTCCTTTCGTTTGCAATGACATCTGTCAAACAACCCTGTGTCTTTTATACAAAAACTATATCGAAAGGAAATTGCCGAGGATGAGTGGATTAATTTCAGGGTGGAGATATTGCCCTCTATTCGGTTTCTGATCTAATTTAAGTGATTGTCCAGAGGCAGAAAAAATTACCAAATAAGGACAAGAGGGAAAAGAACAAAATTTTAATTTCGTAGGAAAGAAAAGGAGTATAACAATAATTACACTTTTTAAAAAAATATTGTACTATAAAAACAATCATTGAATTCCAATCAAAAATATATAAAATTAAAAAAAAACCAAACATTATTTTTTCTTCTTGTAATAAGTGTAACTGTAACTCAGGGGATTATACAACCCACCGGCATATCCTAATCCACCTAGACCACCTCCATAGAGACCTCCTCCGACCAAACCACCACCTCCGTACAGTCCACCTAACCCGTAATTATTGAGTCCCAAACTGTAGCCTAAACCTCCAGCGCCGACTCCACCGTATCCAAGTGCTCCGAGTCCTCCATATCCGAACGAACCGAGTCCTCCTAGACCTCCGTATAGACCTCCTCCGTATCCTAGACCACCTAGTCCATATCCACCGAGTCCTCCGAGCCCATAGCCTCCTAAACCTCCTCCTAATCCTCCTAATCCTCCTCCTAATCCAAGTCCGAGACCTCCATAGCCGATGCCACTGCCATAAGATCTTCTGTTATTGGAAACAACGGTGTTTTCGTTGCACAACACCAATGCAATGCAGCAAAGAAAACACACACCGACAACCTAAAGTGGAGTTAATGTTGAACACGAAGATTTTTTTTTAAAAAAAGATTTTCTTACCTGTAATTGCAGCATGATATGCCCATGCCCTGTACTGTGAGATGTGTGAAGTAGAGAACCCACACGTTTGTGCTTTATTAATTTATACTCCATTGTGTTGTTTTACAAAAATCCCACCCATTTTTAATTGTTCTTTTGTCGTGTGTGTCACTTTCGATTGAATGGAAGTATTTGATGAATCGAATGGTGTCAAGAGGTGGTTTGATAAAAGAAAAATCGATCTTCCATGGCGCTTTTCTTTTCATTAGTTTTCCTATTGCGGAAGTTTTGAGAGAATATCGAAATTAGCATCGGATTCCATTGAGTGCATAAGGGGGCTAATAGCACTGCATATTTACGTATTTATCTTTTTCATTTTTTTCTCTGTATTTTCTGTCTTTGGAATTAAAATGCGGTACTTATTATGCATGGCATTACAGGTAAATTTACCGAAATGTTGATTGTTTCCTAGTTGTGCTGCTCTGCATAAGTATTTCCTGGTTTTGCTATTTTACTGTCTCTCACTCTTCATTTGACGGCGATTTACCTTGTCAGCCTCAAGGATAAATGTAAGTCATATTTAGAGGCAGATTTGTTGAATATTAACAAGTAAGTTGAATTGATGAAAATGTTCAGAAATTTTGAATGGACAGATTTAGCGTTAAAAAAGTCAGTGGGAATATTTCTATTGTGTGAATTAGTTTTATTTCAATTAGTTTTAAATTCTTTTCAAATTCTTTTCAAAAACTGGAGGTATGAATGGAATTATGATATCATGCTTTATGATATTTCAATTGTAAGCTATATCAGCTCCAATCTAAATTTCTTGCATGGTTCATCTCGAGAGAGAAAGTTAGGTTCTTAGTTAATGAATCCCTCTTGAATTGACGCGTTTGTAAAAAATAATAAATATCAACTGAATTTTTGTACACGAAGAAAAATGATAAGTTTATTACAAAAGAATAAAAATATTTACAAAAGATAAAAGTAATTAAATACACAATTACTTTAAAAATAGACTACATTTGTGAACCTTCTTTGGATGAATAAAATGTCAATGATGGTTTGATGAAAAACACTAAAAAAAAGTAAAAAACACACAAGATTACGATTAATTTATAGCCTCAAAAATAACACTTACCGCTCGTGATTAACGTCTGTAACCATGCTCATAGTCGTCATGTACTTGAGGAAAGCTCACAAAGAATGATGGAATTGGAAGAGTAGGGAATTTAATTGGTGGAATCTTGAATAGAGATGCGCTGTTACTTCCCATGGTGTAACCTCCAGTTGGGTATTCACCGGCTCCACGGTTTGGAAAAGCTGTCGCCATGGATAAAATGACTACGAGACAAGCTCCGAATAACTATACAAATAAAATAAAAATTGTTAAAACTTAAACTTTTCCATTCCTGAACTGAAAAGAAATGATAAAACAGTACACTCATGCTCACCATTATATTTTGCTTCATTTTTCTGCTGTAATTGTGCTGTGTGTGCTTTGAGTTGATTCGTAAATTGAAAGATGCTGAGGCAGGTCACTCGCTCACTTTTATACTATCGCGACCTAGAAAAAATAAAGCAGTGCAGTTGGTCATAAATTGGTCATTACCACGGTCACAAAGTTAAATCATTTGAACTTGAAGGAAACCAGCCGTGAGTGTTTTTCTCACCTGCTGCTAAGTACCTGTTAATGCATATTTCAGACGATTAAAAAAAACGCATAACTTTCACACTCGTTTGTTGTTTACTTTGCTTAAATGGTGCATGATCTTTTATTTTTGTTGATTACGAGGCGTAAATTAAAGCTTTTTGTGTATGATTATTGACTTATGGGATAAAAAATAATGAGGTTTCGAAGGTTAAGTTCTAAGAGCTACCGAATTGGAAACATTTTTTTCGAAAAAATTTGGGTTTAAAAAAATGAGGAAAAATAACACCATATTTATTAATTCATAATAATTTTAAATCAATATAATTAGGGTGAATTAATATTGGATATAAATTTAGTTTGTAATAAAGTTTAGTCTAGGATGAGAGGTTGTTGAATGGGAACTCTCTTTAGTTTGGTTGATGGAAATATTGGAACTTGGAAGTGATGGTTTTATCGGTTATAATCTCATTCATTCAAATAAGGCGTGCAGTGCAAGCAGGAAATATTTTTACTTAAAAATGCAAAATAAATTTTAGGATTATGTTTATGTGATGAATGGGAAGAAGGATGGAATTTGTTTGCGTAGCATCAATTTATAGCCAATAATATTATTTGATTATTTTTAAATGTGATTTTCTACATATGAATTGAAATTCTCATTCATATTTACAAAATATTTTTTAAAATATTTTATATGTACTGAAGCCTTCTTACATGTTGAGATGGGTAGGTTTTAAAGTTAAACTTATTATAATCATCAAGTCTGCACAGTATTCGAGTGTATATAATATTAATATAATTGTATAAAACACCCTTATAATCATTTTATAATGACCAAAGGGTATTTACTTACTTTATAAAAATTTCAACTTGAACTTTAGTGTTTTTGATTTATATTTCTTTATAATAGACTTTATATGTCCTGTACATACAATTTTATTCTCTGGGATTATATACAATTTCTTTTAATTATAAATAATAATATAGAAATGAGCTCTGTAGGGCAATGGCGCTGTCACTGATGCATGATCCTCGCGACCTACTGGCCTTCATCTTGTGGCCTTATTTGTGGGAGGTTCTCCACCTTCAATGTACGAATTTGAGGTCAAGAGGTTATTGCACTGAGTGGTTTTCAGTATGACCACCAGGGTAGTTTACTATGATTGGTTGGGTTTATAACCAATTAAAAATGGTTAATCCTGGTGGCAAAACCTGAAAGTAATGTGGAAAAGCTTTTTGTCGAAAGAGGGCTCAGGATGATGAAGTAAATTATCGAGTAAAATGATCAATGATTAATGCACCCAAGATTGCACCCAACAAAGTTTTTTACTAACTTGATTAGATATCTCATTGACTAATGTTTGAAATCATAATTAGAAATCTTTTTTCAGTCGCATATTTTCACCAATATTCTTTTCATCAGTATGACCATGTTAATCGAATGGCTATAAAACGTAAGTCATAAGATAAGTCTTATAAGTTGCACCAGTGCAAACCCAGTAATATTGTACCAAGTAAAGCAGTTCAAGTTCAAGTGGGTCACAAACGTGGTAAATCGAGCAAATGGTAGTGCTGCGCCATCTCGTGGCAATCATTGTAATGTGTATAAAATTAAATATTAATGAACTCGAAACCTCTATTAGAGAAAAATTACATCAATCATACAGAAATAGTTCTGCTACGCGAAGTTATGCATAAATTGAATCATTTTTGGCAATTACCGTTTTCTTAATCGTGCATTGGAACACGGAAGTCGACAGAAGCACAAATGCTACAATTTAAATTAAGTAATTTTAAATCGTACAAATTATTATAAAACCATTTATTTGTAGTATACAGAAATATTTTATGTTAATAAAATTTATAAAATATTATTTTAAAAAGTCATCTATTCTAAATGCTAAGCATAAAAACAAGAATTAGAAAAGACTATTTACAAAAGAGAGATGAAAATTGTTATTACTAAAATTTAAATAGTAATCGGTGAGTGACGTTGTCGCTTATAGTTGATTGGATGAAATGAACCACTGATCGTTTTTCTCTCAAAAAAACCATCGTGAGACAATAAAATTGCAGGAAATTCCTTCCTACACATCAAAAAAATAATCATTAAACATTAACCAACCGAAAATTACTTGCACGATGAATCAAAAATACCTTATTTCACAATTTCTAATATTGGCCATGTCCACCTTCGTATCCGTGACTCGCATATCCTTTATGCATGTATCCATCACCTCCGTATCCACCGTGACCATATCCCGAATCTTCTTTATCATAGCCACCGTAGCCTTTTCCATAACCCTTTCCATATTCTTCATGTCCATACCCTTTGCCATAACCCTTTCCATACTCTTCATGTCCGTATCCTTTATCATAACCCTTTCCATATTCTTCATGCCCGTATCCTTTATCATAACCTTTTCCATACTCTTCATGCCCATATCCTTTATCATAACCCTTTCCGTATTCCTCATGCCCGTATCCTTTATCGTAACCCTTTCCGTATTCCTCATGCCCGTATCCTTTGCCATAACCCTTTCCATATTCTTCATGCCCGTATCCTTTGCCATAACCCTTTCCATATTCTTCATGTCCGTATCCTTTACCGTAACCCTTTCCATATTCTTCATGCCCGTATCCTTTACCGTAACCCTTTCCGTATTCTTCATGCCCGTATCCTTTACCGTAACCCTTTCCGTATTCCTCGTGCCCATATCCTTTTCCATAACCACCACCACCACCGTATCCCTTACCGTACCCTTCATCATATCCACCTCCGTATCCCTTTCCATAACCACCGCCGTATCCCTTACCGTACCCCTCGTCATACCCACCTCCGTATCCCTTTCCATAACCACCGCCCATTCCTTTTCCATACCCTTTACCGTATCCACCACCGTATCCTTTCCCATATCCCTTTCCATATCCACCTCCACCTCCAGCGTAACCACCATGCCCCCCCATATACGCCGATGCTCCGTAACTTTTCATTCCTCCGTAACCGCCGTGAACACCATACTCCGGTTTTGGCTTATCTTGAAGCAAAAGACCGATCGTGTGCGTGGTTTTCTTGACCTTTTTATGCTTGATCGGCACCGGCACTTGGATCGGAACTGGGATGATGAGTGGTTGATGATGTTCTTCTTCTTCGTACTTTTTGTGATGGTGCATCGGCACTTTGATTATTTGCACTCCTCCTCCTCCTTTGTTTCTGTTTGCCTCGACGTCTTCGGCCACGAAGGCCACGACGACTAGAATTGCCTGTTAAGAGAAGTTACGATTGAAAGATGCTGCGTGCTTTCCTGCATGGCACCGCAGCATCCTTAGATGCCGTGCGATGCAGGGAAGCTAGAAAATGGGTAGTATCTTAATCTTAGCAACTTACCAGTTGTATGAACATTTGTTGTGTATCTCTGCAGTGGTCAGGATTGAATGTCCAGTTTTGGGTTTGACGGGTGAACTTTTATATTAGTCGAGTGGTCGTTCATTAGGCCCAAGAGGGCGCTGTTCAACTGGGCATGACACTGACCCATTTCGGGTCTAGGTTCAAGGCATCAACCAGTAATAGTGTGTAGCCTAGGGCTCGTCGTTAATGCAATTTTCGTAGTTTAGTTAAATTTTTTTTTAAATTTCGTAGTTTATTAATCCTATAACGCGTTTATAATGTTTCGTTTTTGTTTTAAAATTGGTTAAGTGATGGGAAAACGTTCTTCTTTTAATTCCTCTAATGATGCGGTGAAGAACTTTTTTGGAAAATAAGAATGAAATCAAATTATAATTTTATTTTTTATTTTCACCTAATTACAGGTAGTCGACTTGCCTTCAAGTGAAAACTTAAGGTTAAATTGATAAAAGGATGTACTTTTTTCGGATAATTGCTCGAGTATTATCATAATTAAACGTATCTTTTTAAGAATTTCATTAAACCATGAAAAACAGACCAATGTTCGTTTTATTTTCGTTGTTTGTTTTTTTCCTTTTGATATTTCATGTAGCCTAATTTGAAAAGCGGTGCGGTGCAAATTTTTTTTATGCCGTCGGTCAGGTAATAAAATGACGGTTTAATTACGTGTTTGTGCTAAAGTTATTGCATGGTAAAATGGAAAGGAACATTGCACACTTAACTGCACAACTACAGATTTTTGCTATTTAAATGTTTGTCACACTTTTCCGCTTTATTTTTTATTTTGTATTTTGTAAAGAAATAAGGTATTTAGAGGAACAAATGTTCCATTTTCTTCAATCCAAGGTTGCATGTCCGTGATTTCTTCATTTTTTTCTTGGTTTTTTTTTTGTTGTTTGGTATAAACAACCACACCCAAGAGCAATGTCAAGGATCTTTATTGACGTTTTACAGTTCGGGGTCATTTACTCCGTCGTGGTGAAGGTGACTGAATTGGAAATGACCAGTTTATAATAATAACTCATGGCTTAAAAGTTCTAATAGTGAGACATCAAAATAATTGAAGATAAACTTAAATTACCTTTTTATTATTTTTATTCTTATTTTTTATTTACCGTATTTTTTTTAAGAAAACAAATTTTTTTAAAGTAAAATTTCATCATTTATTTTAGTTTATGATCTAGTTTTTCATTTTTAATTAAATTATATAGATTACCTATTTTAATATAAAAAAATAATAGTTGGACAAAGTATTTAAAAATAAACTTGATTTTATTTTTCAAAAAACAAGTCACTATACAAATTAATTTCAGTTTGTACAATACAAATCCCAAAAACAAAAGAAGTTAAAAGATAGTTTGTCATTTTGTTTTTGTTTTACAATAAATATAGAAAAAATTATTTTACAAAAATTATTAATATAGAAATCAAAATCTTAAAAAAA
>JAQFZO010001425.1:0-15874 GCA_034695885.1 Geophilus flavus
CAAAATGGCAGGAAATCGAGCCACATTAGCATATATATTGTACGAGTTGGTTGGTTGGTTGATACGTTGAGGAAATAGTGAATATTCCAATTCCTTCCTCTCAATAATTAATTGATATATTATAATTAATGATTACTCGAGTCTGTTGACAGGTGTGCAACAGTTGAGTGGTCGTTCATCTTTAAGGCGAGACAAAAGAATGTCCATACAACTTGTCTAAGTTGTGCGTAAAGGGGTGTAGGAAGATGATGTTATGGAAAAAAAATATACTTACGATATTTTCGATGCGTCCGTATGTATGGTTGGTTGTTTCGTTTCGAATTAAAGAGGTTAATCGAGTTAGTCGTTTGTTTTGCATCGAGAAAAAAAATAGTCTGCGGGTCGCTGCATTAGGCCTATATTCATTTTTGTTTGTATTTTTTTTCTTTCTTTCTTTTCAAATGTGGTTTGACCATGATAACATCTTTTTTTAGGCCCTTGTGAATTCACTTGTTCGGAACGCGGTTGTTTGTCCAGCTGGTCACTTGTGTGCAACGGGGTAGCCGACTGTCCAGACCAAAGTGACGAGCTCGACTGCCCACTTCCTTTACCCTCTTCTGGGAGTCCCAGTAGTCATAGCAACGCGTCGAGTGACGACGGTAGGCACAATTTTTTTTTTTTTTTTGAAATATTATTTTTTTAGAATATTTTTTTCATTTTTTTTAATGCTATTTTGTAAGTATGGTATTAATAATTAATAAAGTTCACTTTACTTAATAGGCTTATATTGTGTAATCTTAAAAATGAGAAAATGGCGAGGTAAAAATTGAAAAAAAAAATTCAAAGAAAAAAAAAACTAGATTAAAAAAAAATTGACAATTTTCTCATTTAATTTTTTCTTCCTCCTCGAAAAGTTTTACTCAGTTAATTGCGGCGAGAGCTGAGATTATTTTGATGGAGAGTTGGTGTCAGGAGTATAGAAAGTGAATTTTTTTTTCTTTTCCTCTTTTTCTTACGAGATGAAGTGTCTCAAACTCCTTAATTAATGCGACCTAGTTACGTTCTTGTTGAGTGGTTAACGATTTGACTAATTTGATTCTAAATGAGACACAACTTGTTGTTGATTTTGACCATTCGACCAGGCTCCAAATATGGAAAAATATTATTTCAGTTAGAAAATTTTTTAGAAAAAAGTTTTGTATTTTTACGTTATGCAAATAAATATCGCGTGAAAATAATTTATTCCGTGGAACCGATGGGTGAAATAAAAGGGGAAAAGTAGTAAAAAAGGGAAAAATCGGATCGTAAGTCAAAAAGAATGAAAAGAAGAAGATTTGGTTTGAACTGACGATAAATAAAAAGTTAATTAAGCTGCTTTTATGGTTAAAACGGTATTTCTTTTGTGAGTAAGAGCTGGGATTAGATGATAAACCTCCCGTTATGAAAATTCCTCTTGTAGCTAGCTTTATTGTTCTGGTAAACTTTCTTTGCTCGTAATTTACCTATTTTTAACCCTTAAGTTTTGCGCTCTTATTAATTTTTTGAAACTCCCATATATTTTCATATAAAAGAAAACTTGATTGTGGTTTATACACTTGTATTTTTATTAATTAATTAATTTTTATTTTTTCAATTTTATTTTAATTCACAAAAAATTTGAATTTTTTAAAAAAAAATTTTCCTTTCTTTTCTTCTTGCTCGTCTTAATTTATCGTAAACTCAGACGCTATTCAGATGAATCCATAACCTTTGTGCGATGACCTTTTCTTTCCTAAACATGGTTCACAAAGCTGGATGCTGTTTTTCATCTTTTAAGCGTGTATTCTCGGCATGCAACTTGGATATCTCAAGAATTTTATTCTAATTTTGTTTTTTTTATGCGTATTTGTATAAAAGTTTTAACCATTTATGGTAAGGGAGAAATTATGGTTTTTGAATGTTATAATTATTTTAAATACTAATTCAGTTTTCCCTGGATGAATTTTTTTGGGTGTTTGTATAATTAATTTTAGCTGAAGGCTTAAATTTTACTTTTAGTTTAATTAAAGGGTTAGTGTTTGGTTTAAAACGAATGTTAAAAATTCAATTAAAATGGATTTTCAGAGTTAGGCATAAAAAGTGATTAGAAAATTCTAATTAATTCATAATAGAAACTTGTTTGGCTTATTGCAACCAATTTCTGGCTTAGCTAATCAAAGGTGGGAGGTCTGGGAATTAACTATTAATTTTGTTAAAAGGATGAAAAGGAAAAATAGTATATTTTGGTATGTTAAAATAAGACTGATAACTTTATTTTATTTTAAATAAGTAAATAACAAGTAATAATAAGTTACTAAGCAAAGACATCGATACATAAAGATCACGTGATTTACGAAGTAAAAACGATGTAACTCCTGCGACATTCAGGAAATTCGTTGACGAAAATTTAAAATCTGACTTTATTTTCAAGAATTTTGAGATTTTTTAAGGATTTCTGGGATTTAAAAAGATTTTGCGCGTGTTCAGAACTAATTTTACAAAAATTTAGTGAAATTTACTTCATTGGATCTAAAGATTCACTAGATTTTTAAGATTACGTATTGAGATTGTAAAGATTTCTATAGATTTTTGGAGCAATCGATGAGATATTGGCGAATTTCGGACTCTTCGTCCAAACTGCATAAAATAAGATTACCATATTACCGTACCAACGTCTTAAAATCTAACATTTGATGACTGGCTATATAAGATTTTAAAGGATTTCTGGGATTTTAAAAGTTTTTGAGATTTTTTAAAAACATTTTACACTCATTCAGCACAAATTTTACAAAAATTGTGATTTACATCATTAGATTTAAAGATTCACTAGATTTCTAAGATTTACACATTCAGATTCTAAAGATTTGCGAATTTCGGACCCTTCGTCAAAAGCTGCATAAAATACGTTTATCATATTACCAACGTCTTAAAAGTAAATATCCAAAAATTTTGAATTATTATTTATTTCCCACATAAATCAGACAATAGTTTTCTCCCTGTGGCATTCAGACGGTTCACCCAAATTGAAATTCTAAAATTAATGCTTTTTTTTTTTTGTATTTCATTAACACGATATTATGATTATACGGTATTGCGATTCACTCTTCCATCATACCCTTGCACACACACATTATCCCACCTCACTCTCTCTCACTCTGTCTGCTATCTGTGCCTAACACTCGCTGTTGAAACAAGTATGTAAACCGCTGTCATTGCCCTTCCCTCACCACAGTAAACATTCTCTTTTGATGGTTTTGACATTCCAAGTTGGGTGAAGTGTTTGAGATTTTTATTTTATATTTTTTTTGTTACTCCGCGCACTTTTTTCCCCCCTTCCTTCTTCCCTCCACACCATCACATCACATCTTTACTTGAAGGGGCTGCTCATAAATCTTGGATTTGCTCCTGTTCTGACACCAGCTTGTTGTATCCTTTTTCTTGGCCATCAGTTTGCAATTGAGGTCAGCAGAGGTCCTTGGCTTCGCTGTTTGCCACCAGTAATGCATTGCTGCCATACTGTTCAATTTACTCGTTTTTTATGCTCAAATTAAAAAGGTGAAAGCAAAGTTTATGACTTTACCCGGTCCCATAAGGAAAATTATTTGCCCTTGCTATGTGAAGTGAACAGTATAGGCACTTGATTAAATGTATGGTCCAATCCAAATATTGCATTATATTTTTTAAGTAGTGTACGTGCGTGTTTATGTATTTTTTTCAAGTATATAAAAATAGGAAAAAAATTGAAAATAAAATGAATTAATAAGCACACGGCAGTGCAATTTGGAGTAATTAACAAGTTTTAGTAGTGGAGAAATAAAAGTAAAAATTAATAGTAATTTTATTTATGTTTGAACGAGCGGGTAATAAATCGGGTATAGGGTTAGGGTCGGTATTAATTTTTATATATTTTAAATTGAAATTGTCGGTGAGTAATTAATTCGTCATAAAAGCGAATTTTAAGGAATTTATTCCACTCGTGTGTAATTTGGGTTGGTGGATAGCCCCTCTTGTTGTTATTAGTAATAAAAATGTTGAAAACCCGTTGTCCTAATTAAACATAGACGTATAAAGAGATAGGAAAGCTTGCATTTTATAGTTTTAACTTGTGACAAATTATTGTGCTGATAATGACACTAAACTAAATGCGTCTTTTGATTATCCTATCCTGCCTGCGCAAGTGAAATTACAATTCAGAGAGAGAGAAATTTATTTATGTTAAGTCGAAATGGGTGTTATAAAAGAAGAAAATTTTTCCATTTTTCCATTTTTATCGTCATCATTTTTTTTGGCTTAGTCTATAGTTTTTATTTTTTATTTTTTCTACATCACTTGACTTGTTTTCCAATGTGGATTCGGTCGACTTAATGTCTACCCGAACGACGCCATACTGCATTTGACATAATGTGGTTTTGTCAGAGGGAAATGATGGTACTAGTTAGTCGTTTTGTAGCTGCGTGTGGTTTGGGAATATTGTGTTTTGAATCTCTCTTTCTCTCTCTCGCCTTCTCCTTTTCTGCTTCACTGCACGGCAGCCCATAATCCTTTGGTGCCTTGATCATTTCTCATTACGAGTTTGACTTTTCCTTGGGGACGAGCAAGTTTCATCCCTTTATTTTCCATGACAAAAGAGAGGGAGGAAACTTTCTCTATGGCCAATCAATCATGCTAGGAAGTGACGTATTTTGTGTCTCGAGGACAAAAATCTAACCCGTGTTGGGATTTTCTCCCATATAAATTAACTGGGTTAGTCTTTTATATTAATTTCCTTTTCTTTTCTTTTTTTTAACATTGACATTACAACATTACAACATGTCAAGATGAAGATTTTTAATTTCTTTTTATTTTCTTCCATTCGAGTCTCCATTTTCAAGTTTGGGTCATCAACTTTTAAGTGCCTTTTGGGCTTTGCCCAGTAGCACCGACTGGTGACAGTGAAAAACGACGTAAGGCAGTGGATTATCGCAGTCTTCAATCAAAACTGTTAAATTTCCTAAGCACAAAAGTTTTGTAAATGAGCAGCAAAAGTGGTGTAGGTTGAAGATGACAAATGTAATCTTCATTTGGGGCGTCGGAGGAGGGGACTTTAGGGTTGTTGGCGGCTCCTAATGCCCGCAGGGGTTGGCCAGACGTTGTAAACAAACCTATAATTTTCTCTACTACCATGGTTCTTGGCCCCGTTGTCTGTGGTTGAGGGAAATTTCAGGTATAATGGAATGGGTCTGTCTGGCTTTGGCCACCAATGGAAAACTTGCCATTTTTTTTTTTTTTTTTTTTTTTTTAATATCTTTTCCTGCAAACTTGGGTTTAAAGAAATGCTCGAGGAAGTGTTTGAGACTAGTCCGAGTGTCCAGACACAAGGAAGGAACTTCGACTGAGTAGATAGGGAAAAAAAGAATTTTTGGCTCTCGGTTCACAATGCATATATAATGTAATGATTATTATTAGTGATAGTGTGTGTTGTGATGCGAGTTTCCGTTGGTTAGCTGCTGCTGCACATGTCAACTAGTGGTTCTTTCGCAAAATGGACTCGTATGAAGTAACGTCCAGGTAGGAAAACGTGAAAAATATTATTTTATATTTATTTATTTATTTATATTTATATAAAATCGATATATTCATTCGGTTCGGCTCGATCATCATCAAAGTAGGAAACTTTACTGGTTTTATTTTGTAATCCATTAGTAAGGGTCAGTGAATGGGAATTAAGTTGGCCGTTAATGATTAATATCGGTTAGCTATTGGTTGTTGGAGGACCATCGAGAATTAGGAGCTGTGTAGACGCTGAATCATGGTCAAGACGTGCCCAAAGGGGTTAAGAAGCGAGTCACGAGTTTGATTAGAGTGATGGAAAAAAGGGAAAAGAGTTTTTTCCCCTTCGTGTAAAGGGGGAAAAAGGTGAGTCTCAAGGTTTTTTTTCTCTTCTATTTTCGTAATTGATGCTTGATTGGGGTTTCAAGATTTGCAACGTGAATTAAGGTTTTGGTTAGTTGCGTGAAAAAAAGGGAGAAAGAAGATGAAGGGGAGGTTAAAAAAAATTGCTTGTGCGTGTTGGGGGTGGGCTTTACCTCAGTACAGTTGCTGAGGCAACGGGGAGCAACATCCTGAGGTTTCAGGTGATGGCCTTTCTTGTCCCGCGCAGTGAGGTTGTTGGCCCTAGGTCTTCATAAAGTTGGCGAAAGGTTAATAAGCAAAAGGTTAGGCCTTTTCATCGAGAAGGGGCCTATGAACCACCTCTTGACCTGGATATCGTTTGCGGATGGAAATGGGCCCAAAGAGTTGATAAGTCTTAACTGATGTGGAGTTCAAAGATTATTCGTTAGTGGGTTTAGGGAAAACTGTGTTTGAAAACGTTATTATTGTCATTACGAGTAAATTGAGGTATATCGTCTTCATCTTAATTTTCAAAGGGAAAGTAAAAGGCGAGAGAGGCGTTTATTTATGGATGGGGCAATGGAGACTAATCATAATTACGGTACGGGTGAATTTTTTTTTTTTTTTTTTTTTTGGGTGGTTGGGAAATGGAATAAAAGATGGAAAAAACGGTTTTATGGTGTTTTACAATTCGCATGCAAACTATTGTTATAAATATGCAATTATTTGTCTTGGTTTTTGAGAAAAGAAATAAAAAATATATGCTATTTCCGGTTGCACGAGTGCGAGCAACATAATCTGGTGGATAACAGCTTTTATGGAGTTCTATAATTTCCAGACCCATTGTGTCAAAATGGCTTAAAAAGTTCGGGATGGTGGGGAGATTTCGGTTGGGAATTTATTTAGGCTGTTTTTTTTCTTCTAAATTTTATTCCTGGTTATGAAAATGCGGTGATTAAATTAGAAATTTTCGAGAGATGCCAAGTTTAAGTGTTAACACTTTTTTTTATGGGAGAAAACAGGCGCCATTTTAGATCAAGATGTTATGTCATGGCGTGTAAGAAATCTCGTATACTGTAGAAAAGTTGAAAGATTGCCGAAAATAAATTCTGTGGAAGGGAAAATCGTTGAATGTTTTAAATTTAATCTCATTAAACCTAAGACGAAAAGCGATCATTTTAGCTGCTTATCTTTATCCTCGTTTTCGTGCACGACTTAGTCTAGATTTTAGAAGCGACGCATTCTGGGTATATGGAAAATTATTTTGTTTTACTTTAAAACAAACAGTTTCCTGCGTTTTATTTATTTATATTCATATCTTTTTATTTTTTTTTTTAAACTCGGAATTGCTTTGCAATACACTTCCTATATATCTCCATGTTTGGACTATATGTATGATGGAAACTCCCTGCTGCATAAATCATGCGCAGACATTATTTTTCCCTATTTTTCTGCTTGTTTTGGCCGTTTAACAATTCCAAAATGCGTTGTGTAAACAACACTGATACTATCACTCTTATAAAAACACGTGCCGTGTGTTCTCAGTCTGTTATTCTAGTTTCCGGTCGTGAATAAATTAATAAAACCAATAACCTTGACTGGAAATTTCGGGATATTTTTTTGTTTAGTAAATAATATTGGTTCGGGCTATTGAGGCATGTAATTTGAGATTAATTAGAGACCAAACTACAAGCCGTATCCGTGATTTAGACAACCAATGATGACGAATCGTCGAGAGAAAAACAATTTTTTTTATAAAAAAATTAAATAAAATAAATGTGAGAAATTTTTATACGTAAAAATTAAACGCTTAATTAGTGTTTGTGTTGCCTTATAAAATTGGGAAAATTATTTTCTGACCTTTTTTTTTGTGTCTGGGATTAGTTTATGATCGTGATTAAGTTTGAAGTTTTTGTGTTCGGTTGTTTTTATAAATTAGGATGTTGCTTAGCAACTTCTAGTGGTTAGTGTCTTTGTAAAATACATACTTCATGACTCCATAAATGCGATAACATCTTATTTATAATTTTTTTAATTTTTTTATTTTTCCGAGTTTGGTAAAAATGCAAAAAAAAATGTCATGTCTCGTCAGAACGCATGAATAGACATTGGAACAGTTTAATATGGCGTATAGAGACGAAGAACACGAGTAAAATTTTAATTTTTTTAAAAAATTAATTACGCCAAATTGTTATTCATAAAAGCAGTCTGGTTTCGTGGTTACAAAACAGTCAAAGTCTGCCAGATGTTGCAGAAACTTGTCTGATGAAAAAAAAAAAGAAATGAATTAAAGAAAATAAGAGATTTAAAGTTAGAAAGATTTTTAATTCAACAGTTTCGGCGAGTGAAATTTTTCGAGTCCTCGCTTTTACAACTCGGATAAAGTGGTTTCGGGAAGAAGAAGGAGGGAAAAAAAAGGAGAAAAGGTAACGTACATCTTCCATTATTTGACTTAGAAACTCGGTTTTTATATTTATTTATCAGAAATGAGACTGGGAGAGAGTATACTGTAGAAAAAGTGAAGAAATCTTTTACATTTTTTTTGCATCGATGGGAATTTAGGCGAAACGTTTTCAGACGGATTTACATTTAGCTCGGTGGCAGCAATCGAAGGTAGAGCGTGGACAGTGGTTTCGATGGTAATATCGTGTTGTATAAATGTAAATTCTTAGTGGAAATCGATCTGTTTCGATTTCTATACGATTAAAACGAGGCGCTGCAATTTAATTGGTCACATTACGTCTAATTTACTTAGCTCCTTGAATAATTAGTCAAATTAGACGTATTTCAGTCACAATTAGCCAAATTAGAAATCGATGAGTTAGACATTGAACCCGCTTTCAGTCGATAACAAAAACAAACTAGGAAAAACAAATCACACTTTATTTTGTTCCTTTTATTAAAAAAATAAAAAATAAATTGAAAAAAAAAAATACAATTTGTAGGAAGAATGATTAAATACTTTCCCATTTGAGGTTGTAATAAACCTAGACACGTAGCAGTGCTGTTTATACTATTAAACGTGATGGTAAAATAATTGAAGTGAAAATTTCGTATTCAGCAGACCGAACGGCCAAGATTGAATTTGAGTGTGAAATGAAAATTGGGGAATTAATCACTTAAAAATTGCAAGTGTTAAAGTTACGACGAGCGAGTGAGAAAAAAAATAAAAATTCCTTGTGGATTTAATGCGAAGAAAATATAAGGTTTTATATTCTATTCGATGCCATTATAACGGGAATTGGATCAAATGTTCTCACGTGTTCGCATAACGTGACTGGCTCTTTTTTGTTTTGCAATTGCAATGAAATTATATCACGAAAGGAAAAGGAACCATTTCTAACGCGTGCGGCCAAACTGGGGAGATTATGACAAATTGTTGATTTAGTCGAGGCGAATGCGGGTCCAGGGAAATTTCGTATTGATAAGTTTGCTTGCGAAAAGCAATAAACACAAGTTATGGTATAATGCGCGCCCTAATCCCTGGACCGAAGGAAAATAATTCTATGTTTAGATTTCGCATATTTTTATGTGTACGGATTACACGATAAGGCGTTACTTAACCACACGAACGTCTGGTCTGCTGTCTGTCTCGTGGTGTTTGGTCATTAATTTAAATTTTTTCCACTTTTTTTCTTTAATGTGTTTGTCGAGTGGGCAACGTAGGTATCATGTGGTTGTGTATTCATCGCGGATCGAAAGCAGGATGCATAAAAAACGAGGATGAATAATGCTACTTGTTGCATAAAATGGTTTTTAAAATATATCAGTATATTTTTTTTTAAGTCTGTGTCGTTTTGCGGGTTGGCTAATTTGGGAATTGCGTTGAATTTGCGTTATGAATAAGTCAAGATTTAATTATTGCGGGGTCTATACCTCTAACTCGGGAATAGACGACTGAAAAATTTAATCAAGAGCATGTGAAGATTAAAAGTAAATACACGCTCGAGTGAATTTGATATTTTGTGCTCGATTATTTATTCATAGTAAATTATGTTAATTTTCGCTGCATCATGTGCAGGAAAAGGAGTGACCATATGTGACTCACGTGTATCACCTTACTCATCGCAAGCATCGAGAAAATTTTCTCGGTATTTGTAATGAAGCAAACTTTCTTTCTCCAAAACGATGTCACTGGCCCCTCGAAAAAAGCGAAACAAGGCCGGAGTGAATCGATGAAGCCAATTTTCATGCAGATTTTTATTACTCTGAGTGCAAAAAATGTATGAAGTTTGTAATTTGAGACCGTTTCTTCGATAAAATATTAATTCAGTCCCCAAAAAACAATGTCAAAACTATCGATCGAGCGCGACAAAATGGAATTTCATACGTGTGACACTGATTTTCGGTGGAATTAATAAAGTAAATGGAAAGTTTTAAGAAGGAAGAAAGGAAAAAAAATCAACTCCATCTTTGAGATCACCCAGACTCTCCACGGAACGTTTATTATGTCAAACGCAGCTTTAATTTGAGGGAGAAAAAAATGGGCGTGCAAGCAACTAGTAAAAAGTTTTGATGATGAACGCCTCTTTCGGGCGAGGGACGAGTTTTTCCATGTTGGTGATGTTGGTTTATACGTTTTAATCGTCGATTCGACGGTCGGGAACGACTTTTGTTGTCGAAGCACCTTACAAGTTGTAGTCGAGATCAAAGTAAGCCGTCAATCAGTGTAAAGTGAGAATTACCCCTTTGAATCCTCGCATTAACGTTGCTCTCTTATACACACAGTATCGAATGGCTTCATAAAAGGCTCAAGTCCCACTGTCTAACTTCCTGTTCTCTAGGGAGAGAACGAATCCCTTCCCTCTGATTGAAGTGTTGTGACCAACGCTAGAGGTGATTTTGAGCTTTTATTGTGAGAAGGGGTTGTGTTGGATTAGTCATAAAATGTTGCGTTCACGAGCGATAAAAAATTTGATGGGACCCCCCTCCTACCCTCCCTTCTCCACCTTGCTCATACAACACCCTCCCATTTTAGTTACCTTCCACTCATTGAAGACAATAGGTTTACTGAGCTTGATGTTACAATTAAGGTTTCGGATTTTGGCTTTTTATTTCCTCTTAAGCGCACATGCTAAACTGCCCTTGTGGTTTTTTACACCCGTCGCACCCTCTCCCGCCACTTTGAACCACCCTTCTTTATTTTTTCTTACTTACTTTAGTTGTAAAATGGGTTATAGGCTTATAAGTGGCAACTGCCACCATCTGGTGGTAATTGGCACAAACTAACAACAGATTGAATGGAGGAAAAAATATTTGTCAAGTGCACTAATGTGAAAAAACGCCTCGATTTCGGTTTTTTTTTTTTTCGGTCTATTTATCCAAAAAAAAAAGAAAAAGGAAATGAAAGAATTAAGTTTGGAAATTTGTTGGTAGATGGCGGGTTTCGGGTTTTAATATGAGCAATTTGAATCCATTCAATCTGCACCCCGTTTGTAATCAACTAGAGCAATTTCTTATGCGGGCAACTGATTTTCTTCCCAAATTGAACTGTTCATAGTGAGGGGCGGAGTCGCATGAAGATGTATAAATTTTTTTTTTTTTTTTAAATATTGAAAAAAAAAATATAAAAATGAAAAACTAAAAAAAAAGGGGGAAGGGGGTATATAGTAATGTTAGGGGAAGGGGGAGGAAATGCAAGAACTTTTTGGCTTCCTTTGCCTGCTGATATTCCATTAGTGGTAGGGCCTTCCCGTTTCCACCGCAACCTCCTTAACGACGACAGTGCGACCATTAGACAGAAGATGATACTAAGAAGTCAGTTGTGAAAGAATCATTTTCCATCTTTCCTCATCATGTTTTTTTTTTCCCCCGTCTCCTTTTTTCCCATTTTTTCACCCATTTATTCCGGGCAAAAAAGAAAACCATATATTTATTTATAAAGTGTTGAGCGAAAACGTTTGGCTGAGAAAAGGGCAAATTTTATGGTTAGCTGGAAAATAATTATCGGTTTAATTACGAGTGCATTAACCTTAACTAAAATAATAATTTAGTTTATATGGTTGCAATAACTAAGGCCTGGATAAAATAAAACCATTAAAAAAATAAAAAAATAAAAAAAGTTTTAATATCGAGTCTGTATGAATGTTTTCTGACCTGTTTGCCAGAACGCTGCACGTAAGGATAATAAAATAAATGGTTTAAAAATCAAACGGTAAGATTTTTTTTTAAGCACCTGTGGTGCCAAAACTTGCCGCAGGGTGACGCTTATACTACTTCCTTCCTCCCCCGCAATCAGGAAGTGCGTCCGCCCGATCGACTCGCCGTCGCCCCGCCCCTTCGATTGGCTGAGGCGGGGGCAGCGCAGTCAAAACGCCGGCGTCTGCTGAGCGTCTGAGAGTGAGTTTGCAATGGAGGGTCTTGCTCGATGGCTCGAGCAGCCCTCTGAACACTGGGAAAACGCCAACGCCTACGCGTAGCACCTTGTTTACAGGTAAGGAAGTGAAGTTTAATTTTACAAAAATCGCCCTTAACCTACAACCGTCTTTAAAAATCATTCCGATCGTTTTATTTTTCCATTTCGATACGATTTCGTTTACATTTTTTTTTTTTAATGAGGATATGGGTCTATAGATTTGATTTGCACCGGTTCCTCGGCGTGTGGGCGTGAACAGGTGCTTCTAAAAATATCTCGGTATAAAATAGTGTTATTTGACGGTGTTATATTTTGAGATTGTGTGGCATGGGAAAGTAGAGTGGAGCCGGTCGGTGTTAAATTGGAGGTTGTCTGGTGCGCCGTGCATGGGGCAGACGCAGCCCAAGGAGACAGTCAGCAATACCTTTATGCCAAAGCAGACACTGTCTGAATATTAATGAGATAATTCTAGTTAACGTCCATTTTGTGGGGTGGTGGGGATGGGATGGGAGCGGAATAGGAGTGTGTTGTGTGCGCGGAATTTTGTTGTAAACAAGTTCTACTTGATCTATAAATGCGTAGTTATGTATCAATTTTATTTCGTAAAAGTATGGCTTGTTGCAATTTCCTCGAGTTTTTTTTTTTCCTATTTTTTTTTCTATTTCTCAGTTTTCTCCATCTTTTTTTTATTTCTCCCAAATGATTCGACTGTTGGATTGGGTTTTTATGTTTGAAGTAGAAGAAAATGGGGGAGGGAGAAGAAAAAATTCTTTTCTTTTCCTTTTATAGTGTTGGTGTCAAGGTGATATTGTTAAAATTAATTCCTTTGTGCATAATAAAAAGTAGCAATAATAGGCAATGGCTGTGAATGATAAAAGACATTTATTCACTTGTTTATTATTCACAAAGGAAGTATGCCTGGTGGGTTTAATTTGCCACGCTAAGAAGGATTTTAGTCCTTCATTACCAAATAATTTTAAATAGTTTTGTCTTTATTTCATTGCAGGAAAATTTCATGTTAAAAGTGGGAGGAATATTTTTTAAACAAATTTATAAATTCTAATTGAGCCATCAATTTTACCTGATAAATAATGTATTAGCAAACAAACGACATGTTAGCTGTTATATATTTTATTACTTAAAAAAAAGGAAATTGAATTTTCCTATTCCAGTGTTTTCTATAGTTGCAATATTGATTACCACGAGCACAATGATGGTCTACATGTGAATAGATTTAATGTTGCGATTAGACCTTTAAAATCATTTTAAAACTCGAAAAGTTTTATTCGATTACCTTTTTATTTTTTATTAAATTTTTTTAAATTTAAAAAAAATAAAATAAAAATATTATATTTAGTAATAATTTAAAAATATGTGGAAAAAGAAATAAAAAGTAATAAAAAATAATAAATAAACGTGATGGCAATTAGGATGTATTTAAGTGTGTGTCGCCTTGGCCTCTCCTTCACTTATGTGGAAGGGTGTCGGCTTCGGCGAACGCGCGTGTGGACGAGGTTATGTTGCAGACGGGGGCGTCCGTGGACGCGCACCGAGTGCTATTGATTTGGCCGTCTGTGGCGTGTCTGGGATTGTGCCCCCAATCAATGTCAGTCTCACGGCATCTCCACCCCCGCGCCACGCGTCTCAGACATGGGGAGGGGTTAAGCCGAATTGGGGAGAAAGAGTCCCAGGCTTGACCTTTTGTTTGAAATATTTGACCCGTTTTAATATTCTCATCCAGGCTGATTTGTTAGTCTGCAGACGAAAGGAAAGGAAAGTCGAGCCGAGCCGAGACGAGACATGGCGAGGGAAACCGAATTTTGTTGATTAGAGTAGTCTGAATAGAGCGGTTTCGAGTAGTTACTTATCTATCTAGGTTGTTATATCAATTTTTCTTTGTCTGCTGCTTTTGCTGAATTTCCTGTTGGACTTGTGCCTAGAATGTATTAAGTTGTATCTCGCTTTTCTTTCATATTCAACTCTTTCTTTTATTTCACTTTTATATACATAAATGTTTTCGCCCATTAAAGACCGAAATTTTTCGCCAGAACCAAAGATTCGATCGATAATTAGTAGTGCAATCAGTAGAGATATCTTCATCGAATGAGGAAGTGGTCGCTTAGATACCGCTTCAATTGGTTACGTAAATGATTTCTTTTTTTCTTCTCTTTTAATATTGTATTACATAAAAGAAAATTATTATAAACTTGTTAGTCGATGCAATTAGACGAAATTATGTCCACTTTTTTTCTTTCTCTCTCTCTCTCTCTCTCGTCTCGGGGTGTCCATGGATGACGTCACTCGGATAATTCAGCCTACAATTCACGTGTGAAACATTATCGAGTTAAAGGTTCCTTTTAACGTTATCGAATTATATTCAAAGGACGATCGAGAGGGGAGGGGTGTAGGGGGATTAAAATGTAGCGCAGCATAACAAACATGGCGGTTAAAATGTGGACAGGGCCCGAGTAGTAATTAAGCGGGGTTTGATTGAAAGCAAAGGCGGTTTGGCTCTGGTGTTGGATGTTGCAGCGGATTAAGGCGGATTGGAGCGTATACACTCGTTTGACGGAAGATATAGCACCGAAATCCTATATGTGTGTATCACGATCGGTCGTCGTCGGGGAAACGCTCGGATGGGTTTTCGACGCGGGTGAATTATGCCTTATTTATTTTTTTTCCACTTTACTTAACCCCTTTTCTCCGGTTCTCAGAATTGAACTAATCAAATGCGTCTTCCGCAGTGTTCGTGTGGGCGCAAAAAATTTTTTTTATTTTTATTTTTCCACATATTCATTTTGATGGAAAAATAAGAAAAAAAACTTATAATTGGCAAAATTTAGAATTTTACAAAGGTTCCTTCGTCATTAGTTCGAGGCATTTCGAAACGTCTTTAAGGCATGTTATCACGAGACTCGGTTTTTTTCTCCCCCTTTTTTTTTTTATTTTTTTATTCCAATCCGAGTGAAGTTCAACCGGTAGCTTGAAGCATATCTGCTTGAGTCATGTCCTTTTCCACAATCTCGAGACCCAAGTAGTTGAGACCCTTCCCATCATACTTTGCCAGGGTCCGTATCGATTCGAAATGACGTCAGACGTCTGTTGCGTGCAGAGCAGGGCCAACCTGTCATCGGCATAGGTGGCAACGGCCAGGGAAAGGGAACGAACGAGAAAGGCCCTTTTATCCACCCTCCGTTCGCGAAACCCACACACCCTAACTCCATCGCATCTCTTCTCTAGTGCAAGGGTGAGTTTGTTGTTAGCGATATGCCGAACCGAGGGAGTCGAACGATCCGTATCGATGAATGATTGATTGCGTTTCGATCCGGCCAATTGGATACAATAGGCCTCGGATGGAAAATGAAGTTTTTCGTTTTATTTATTTTTTATTTAATGTTTATTGAAATGAAAAAGGTAGCTATAGAAACCGGTGTTAATTGTAGGCCTATAAACTCATTTTTCATCACTTGTTCGTGTTATAACGGCCATGATTCATGTTATCATTTCCGATTGTAAGTATTGCGTTGACATAGGGAGGGGTAAGGGGAATCTGATTTTTTTTTATTATTTTTTTTTAAAGAGAAAAAAAAATATTAAAAGAAAAAAAAAAGTGGTGGGAGTGAAAAGATTGAAATGAGACCATTAAAACAT
>JAQFZO010001426.1:0-15869 GCA_034695885.1 Geophilus flavus
TTAGTTTTGAGAATGTTAGTTTGATTTGATTAGTTTTGTAGTTAGGTATGGATAGATTTGAGAGCATGTTTAGTTGTAGTGCTTGTTGTTTTGGATATGATATTGTTTTGATTTAGTGATTTGAAATATTTGATTGTTGATTTGGTGTTTTGGGGTTTTCAGAGTTTTTGTGAAATATTTCAAATGGGGGGAATGTGTTGACTTTGACGCCATCTCTTGGAAGTTTTTGTTGTTTATTTGTGTAATGAGTGATTATGACGTTTTTGTGACGGAATGATTGATTGAGATAAAGTGACGTTTTTCTGGTGTTAATTGCGACCTGGTGTTGATTTATAGTAGCTTTTTTTAGAGGTTTAGTGTGCTTGTATGGATGTAAGATGTTTTTGTTGTTAAGAAATAAGATGTTTTAGTTTTGAGTTTTGTTTGGACTTTATTTACCATTTCTCACCATTTCTTGTGTTCTACAAATTAACTTCCCTGCGTGACAGATACAACAATGGCAAAGAGACTTGTACATCATTCTGGTGAACAGTACCAAGCTAGGTGTGTTTCACAAAGAGTGAAATCCCTCCTATTAGCCTTGGAAGTTTATGCTTCATCAAAGGGAAAGGAACAATTAAATAATGCAAAATATATCTCAATTATGGCAGATCACTTGATTCCAACTGCATCCAACTTATCAGCAGTGTGGGGCGCCATGTCATATGGCCAAAACACCAATGAACTGGCTTGAGTAGCAACAAATTAATGTTCTAGACTGGCTAGGGAACAGCCCAGGCATGAATCCTATCCAGGAGAGATGGAATAGGATGAAGAGAGAATATTAAGTTAAAAATCTCATACTTTTGTCTCAGGTTCTCTGTACGGTATCTCCAAATTTTTGTCTCACACTTGCATTTCTTTTCAATTTTTTTTTCTCATTTAATTTGTTTGTTTGCTTGAAATAAATATTTCTGGTGAAATATATGTAAAAAAGTGAGTAGAATCCAATAAAAAATTCAAATGGATGACAGCTTTTTAATTTTTTGAATTATTAGTTTAGAGTACAAATGCTGTTGCAAATTTTCAAAAATCGCCAATCTTTTGTCGGTGAGGGTGTCATCCCTGTCGTGTAGGATGTGGCCGAGTAAAAGTCCTTTTGACAAGCAGTGGAGCCAACTTTGGAGGGAGACGCGAGTGGGACGATGAAATCTTTCATTTTTATTTGTATGTAGTCAGCTACATACATCTGACCAATATTTGCCGAAATAAATCTATTTTAGACCTAACTCAATAGGATGGAACGCAAAGACCTTAAAAATAGGCAGGAAATAATGAAAGGGGACCACAGAGTCGCTTTAAAATTTTGTCGAGAGATGTGGAGAGAGCAGTAAAATAGACCATAAATGGATGATTAGTCATGGCAGAAGGACTCATAAAATAATTCTGTATGTGCGAAATAAATGTGAAATAAAAGTTCACTTTATACAATCCCATCGAGTGAAAGTCACTTTCTAGAGGGGGTCAATAGGACAAAAAATCGCTGCAGGCCATCGTTGAGTTGGGATCACGGGAGGAAGGAAATAGATACTTTTCAGTTATACCACAATGCGCATGGAACTCTCGATCGTTTTGCTCCTCTCGTGTGGATCTTTTCAGGTTGGACAAAACATAAAATTTCATTTTTATCTCTTTTAAAATTCGGTTCCTGTTAATATCGACGGCGACAGGTGTTCGTTTCGGCACAAGAGGACACCGGGAGCAATATTCCTCACATCTTAACTGAGTTATTCGGTTTATCTCGACCACAATCCCAGTCAGGTCTGTTTTTTTTTGTTTTTTTTTTTAACATGTCTTTTCTGAGATATTGATGGACAATGAGGTCGCCATTTTCCAAAGTAGGTTTGGGTGGAATGTGTGACACTGTCGACCCCAGTGTTAGTTTTGTTTATTTATGTATGACCCAATTCACTTTCTAAGTTCCAAACATACAAAAATGATTTTCTAAACCTTTTTTATCACATTTTTTTATATTAGTTTATTAAATAAATAAGTAAATATTTCCATTTCCTTTGACCCAGAATGCAATTTCCATTTGACCTTATCGGCCGAATCGAGTAGTTTCGTGGAACCGCCTGTTAATTATCGGCCTGGAACGCGCTGTATTTGGCATTTACGTGTAAACGACGCATATTTTGGGTTTACACAGTATTTCTTTATTTCATTAAATTTTTGTTTTTATTGCAGGCGCCAGATGAATTCCAAGTGCGACTTCTTTTCGAGGAAATGCGTGTGGTTTGCCCGGATAATTATCTGTATATTGGCACTCCCGGCAGCCGCGGTGAAAGGTGAACTCACCGTTGTAATATTTCACACAGTGTTTGCGTTTTTCGAGTGATGGTGTCGAATAATTTAAAAACTGTTCAACTCTGACATCATTTTTTGACTGATCATTATGTTTTAAGTTTTTAACCTTATAATTCAGAGAAAAGGTAGTACGTAATTAGAAAGTTGGACGAGTTTATTGAGTTTAGCAGTGAAATTTATCGAGAAATGGGGCATGAAATGTGTCATTGCTAATCGTGAATTAAATTAACAAAATGTTTATTCGCTCAAACAAAACTGAACTTGACTGCAATGCTTATTTCTCTTTGCAGATATTGCAGAAATCCATCTTCTTCGACCTTAATCTTGGGTCGTGACGCCGAAATCGTGTTCGAATCGAGTGCACCCGGTGCTTGGTTTCGAATCGGAGCTAGAGCAACCGCGATGAACGTGCAAGAATTATACGCGGGGTCGCAAGTTCAGAGTTTCTCATCTCCAAATTACCCTGATCCCTATCCAAACAAACATGTTCAAGGGTGGATAGTTAAAGTGAGATTTCGACATATGTACAGTATCATCGGAAAAAATACAGCAAAGGTTTAAAAATGCAAAATTTATGTTTAGAACGGCATCGACGGTAATGTTTTGGTCATGGATTGCCGCAAAGACTTCCGGCTCGAAGGCTCCGCTGGAAATAGGTGCAACAGCGATTTCTTGGCCGTAAAAGTGTTTGAGGACGTACGATTTGTAAATAATCAAAAGTAATCGGTTTGTCGTGAGGGTTTTATGTCGTTTGCGTGTTTTTTAGAAAGTTTCTCGTTAGGTTTTGCGGGAGAACCGGTCCGGGGCTGCTCGTGACGAGGAGGAAAGTGGGATTGGTTTTCCGGTCCGATGATTCCAACGCTTTTACTGGGTTTAAGTGTTTTTATCAGTCGGTCGATCCGAAGAATATGAAACCCAAACCGAGTACGGAGACGTCTTCGGGAGGAAACGAGGAATGTCGTGAGTTTGTTAACGTGAATTATTTTTTTAATCTTTTTTTTAACCCAAGATTTCCTCTTATCAGATTGCGGTCAAGCGAATTTGGGGAAACGTGTCGTGGGAGGAGTTTCCACCGAAATACATGAATATCCATGGCAGGTAAATTCGTTACACATATAAATGATGAATAAATGTCTCTCTCGAGTGTATTGTCACTGATGAATTGATTTTAATTACGTAGGCAGGCATAAGCACTCGTACAGGTCATCTCTTCTGCGGTGGAACGTTGGTAAACGACCGTTATGTCATAACTGCAGCACATTGTACTAAAGGGTAAAGGATTTCCATACTGTACTGTAGATACCGCACTTAAAAATCTGAGGTGTAATTTAGTACTGTTTTAGATTGTATACCCCCAGCTGTAGCTTTACACCAAATATCTGTAGCCAATTAAGGACGGACAGCTGACATCTCAAACATACCTCAGATTTTTAAGAGTGTATCGTAACCTATGTTTTGTTAATTTTATCTGATTCTACAAGATTTTGTAGTTGACTTTGCCAGATTTCATGTTTTTGATTAATTCTAGATATTTTCACCGACATACAATAATTTCAGTCAAAATTACAGAAAATCCAATCGTGTTGAGTTTAAAATCTGCAAATATCGTACATGATTTTCCTGGACAATTAAATTAACACTTTTATAAACTTGTGTAACTCTTCTTGCAGTCGCTCGGCTTCATCCCTCCTCGTGATCCTCGGAGACCACGACATAACGACCGAAACGGAAACCCAAGGCGTAAAAATCGGCGTATCAGATATCATTAGACATCCCAAATACGATACATTGACCAACAACAACGACATTGCGCTACTTCGTCTCGATGGGAAAATCAAATTCGACTACCGGATGAAACCGCCATGTTTCACGCGGCCCGGTTTTCGATATCCGGGGCAGGAAGCCGTCATCACCGGTTGGGGATCCGTCAAGGAAGGTGGGAAGGTGACAGGTGTCTTGCAGGAGGTCAGCATTCCAATTCTACCACTGGACAAGTGCCGAAGAGCGTATGGCAGCACGCTGGTGTCCGAAAACATGTTGTGCGCTGGAATGCCTCATGGTGGCAGGGATTCGTGTCAAGTATGGAAGGATTTTCATTTGTTTTTAGTAGTAGGTATTTTTATTGTATTTAACGATTTTTGTTGTTTTAAAGGGTGATTCTGGTGGTCCGATGGTTTGGGAACACAACAACAGGTGGCATCTTATCGGCATCGTGAGTTGGGGTTATGGATGTGCTCGTCCGAACACACCGGGTGTGTACACGCGAGTGGATAAATATTTGAAGTGGATCGATCAGAACACTAAGGATGCTCGTTATTGCTGATGGTTTTGTTGGAAACTGGGAATGGACTAAATGTCAGTTGTCAGTCGCCAACTGCAAGTGCCGTTTGAACACCAATAATATGCGCACTACAATCCCAACGGGTTTTTTTTATCAAGTTATATAGGAAGGAATGTTGGTGAACGATGAGAATTTAAAACAACCGTCAGTAGTCTACCAAAACGTAAACTTTTTTGTCACATCATTGCACAGATGATACATACAGTACTTTTGTGGTGTATTTGCACTACAGGAGAGTCTGTGTAAGTTTTGGGAATTGATTTTGCCACAATTCAGTTGCATTCTTGATGAAGTTGTCCCTGCTCTCATATTCGGCCAAATCCATAGATTTAGTTGCATCAGCAGCAGAGATGCAACAACTTTTCTAATTCATACAATCATGTGATGTGATTCTAATGCTGGTCAATGTGTGTTAAAGTTAAGGGTACCTTTAGGACTTGTTATACTATAAGTACACTGCACCTTAGGTTCCAACACTCTTAAACATTTGATGTGTGTTTAGGTGTAAACATTTGTCCGAAAATTGGCTACCGGTACTGTTATTCGGTGTAAACCTAAACCTCGTGGTGCAAAGCTTAGAATGGACAATTCTGGTCAAAACATTTGTCCCTTGCAGTGAGCGACATCTTTGTCCAAAGTATTTCACATGAAATAAAACCACTTGGAGAGTAGCTTGGTCAACAATGCCGCTTACTGCAAGGGAGAATTTTTTTACCAGGATTGTACTTCCAAACTTGCACCAGGAAAGTTTAGAATTTACACCAAATAACAGTACGGTACCAAATTCGGGACCAATTACACATCAGATTTTTAGCAATGAAATTTCTTCAATTACCGGCATCTTCACAAAGTAGAAAAACTCAAAACCCATATGGATCAGGAATGTATTCAGATGTACAGTATTTAAAATATATTTTAGAGTACTGAGGGAGTTATATGGTTACAGGAAGGCTGTCGCTATAAAATTTATATAGCTGTATTTTTACTTTCGTTTTCTTGTACTGAAGGCTTTCTTACTTTAATTCTCATACTTTTTTTTAAAAAATCAAAAATTTGACTCTCGGCCAAAGTTTTGCTATGCTATGTATACGTCTACTCGTACATAATGGTTTCACCCACCAAACACGTCGTATTTCAATTGTATTCATGTTGAGCAAAACTAAAATGGAAAAAGTTCACGTTTTGGCAATCTACTGAAGATTGTTTTTAAGTTGTCATCTTTCACCAACCGAGTATTGGTGTTTGCAGTTTTTGAGTTATACGTAGCACGTGTTATAAGGGTTAACATTATTGTAAGGGTTAACATTTTTATTCAATGTGTGAAGACTACATTTGTTAGTAGACAAGCGAAACAAAATTTGCATACAGGATCAAAGTTTAATATGAACATATGAAACAAATCAAATTAGGCCCGGAGTAAATGGGTGCTTATGATCAAGAGTGCACATGTGCACTGTAAATCCAAGTGACTAAAAAAATTATTAGACGCTTCATTTAGTCACTAAATAGAGTCTAAATTTTTGACACTTCTGGAATAAATGACTAAAGTTGGTTGATGTCTATTTTACAGTTGGTTAAATGTCTCCTTTATACTCTAGATATCCAAAAACCTTTCTTTTATGCATTCAAAAGTGGCTAAAAGGCAGTTTCCTAGTCGTTTTAGTGGGACTTAAAATGTGACTAAAATTGAGGGGGACTAAATAAAAAGTGACTAAAACTGAAATCAGTTGCTGCATTCGATCGTAGATAATAGAAGTGTTTAGAAGTGTTTTTTGCCACTTTTGACATTAGAACTGCTCTAAATACACGTATAAGTAAAAACATCGAAGTAGCGGGGTTAGAAGTGAGAAAATGTACTTCCATTCCTAAGATTGAACGTATACCTGTTAAATTTTAAGTTTTTTTTTCTTAGTGACATTTAGAAGTCATTGATTTCAGTTTTAGTCACTTTTCATTTAGATCCACTAAAACGACTAGAAAACGGCAACACTTTTTAGTCACTTTAAACACCTATAAATTAGGCAGAAAGGTTTACTGTATGATCAAGCTTAAAAATAAAAAAATTTGGATCTGGAAATTATGCTTCAAAACCAAGCGCACAGCCCAAGCATAATGCGTAAGTGCAAGCACAAGCACCCATTTTCACCAGGCCTTAGGTTTTCACAAAATTTAAGTAAGTTATATGGTATGATACATTCTGTAGACAGACTCTAAAATTTAGGAGACACACAAAATAAATCAGAAATGAATTCATAAAATAATTGTTGGATTAACAGAGGCATTGTTGGCAAAATAAATAAGGTTTTAATTGAATAAAACGAACAAACTACACGTGTGTTTACATCTGAACAGCTGTTAAGAAGATGGTGTCACTTCACAACAAGTGACTATATTCGCAGGACGAATTCTATTACATCATCCGTGAATTGCTAGCTAGAGGACAAAACCTGATTACACAATAATTGGAAACACTGAAACGCGAACAAAGTCCTTCTCAATTATTATGTATATAAACCAAAGACCAACAAAATTTAAACAATAAACTCAATTAACACTATTGGAACGCAAATTCAAAAAATCACTGTCAAAGAAATCTTTGGTATGTGGTTACATACCAAAGATTTCTTTGACATTTTGATTATATCCCTTGCATTAACATGCCCAAATCGTCGATGCCATAAATCCAACGTCTCCGAAATATTAGTCACATTCGATTCCAAAATCGGTTTTTCTACTTCAACTCGTAATACATAAAATTCGGCATGGCAATCTCCAATTCCGATTAATTTTCCTCTCGGATTCCGAATGTTCATTTGTCCCTCATGTAAATAAATTGAATATCCACATTTGTCCAATTGCCAAACTGATATTAAATTCCGTCGCATTTTAGGTGCGTCCCGCTGGAATGGCTTCCGTCGCTGACCTTGTTGTTGTTTCTGTTGTGGCTAGGATTGACGAGAATCACATCCACTCGACGTCCCGGCACGACCTGATCCATTATCACCAGACGAACTTGTTGATTCCATGGGGCAAAAACGTCTCGAGTGTTCATATTTTCCACATTCGTAGCAATTTCCTTGAAAACCGCCACGTGTCCGTTTGTTGGAACCTTCTCCTCGCGAAACGTTGTTCGAAACTGAAGTCTTTTGACCTGTTTTTGCCACATAAAAAGCCATTTCCGATTGTTCATTTGCTCCCCTGGCTGCTCGTCTTTCCGATTCTGCCAAAATTGCTTTCTTAACTGCAATTGACGTAAAACCTTTATCTTCTACTGTATTAAACTGAGTTACCACCAAATCATAAGATTCCGGAAGTCCTGCCATCAACAAATACAGTAGCGCTCAAAAGTATTCAACCAAACAGTTTTTCACACATAAGTGTGACACCCAGTGTACTTTTCTTTTATACAGTGTAAAATATTTCATGGAGCCATTTCAAACCTTTAAATATATCTTACCTTTTAAATATTAAATTCTTTACTGTTGAAAATGGTAATTTTACTTCCTGATTTTAGATGGCGCCACATTTTAAGCTGACCAGGATAATAAAAAGCGTGGTGAAGAGTGAAACTTTATTTGAAACAAAAAATTTGGGCAAATTGATAAACATAAAATGAAAAAAAAAATGAAATACTTATTAAATTATCAATTTAACTTGCAAGTCTGGATTAAGCAGCAACTTAAGCTATGACCTCTTGTTCCAAAAAGATGCTTTTAATAACAAAAAATGTCATCATCACGTAAAAAAATAGGGATGTGCGATATTTTAGATATTTTAATTTTAAAATATCGCGATTTTTCAAAAATAGCTAATTTGCGATATATCGCCTGGATAAAAAGTCGCAAGTGCAATATGGAAATCGCACAAATTCGAGTAAATTAACCACCATGCAAGCGAAAATTGCAATTTAAAAGTGATATTTTTCAATCGAACCTATACTGAAGCTTGTTGAGGAATGGTGAAATTAGTGCAATAGGAACCAAAAAAAGCAATATGCATTTGCATAAACTTCCTTGCCCTTCTTATCGCATGTGAAAATCCGCGATAATGCGATGTCGTGCGATATTCGCGATATTGGGATATATCGCATGCAATGCGCTATTTTTCAAATATCACATCGCACAGCCGCTAAAGTAATATCGCACACCTTTAGTAAAAAAAACATCATCAAAAGTCAAATACATTTATTTTTCATAGTGTGGACGCAACTTCTGATAAGCAAGGTGCGTTTAACATGGGAGCTAAAAGCTGTTTTTATGACATGAACGATTTCTACGACATGTTTTGCATCATCTAAGATCATGTAATAAGTCGTTCATGGCCTAAAAGCAGCTTTGAATGTACCTAATGAATTTCACATTGAATTTACTTTTGTAAAGCTAAATTTTTTTTTGCAAAGTTGAGTGAGTATAGTCTAGAATATGACAAATTCCTGCGAAAGACTATCACCATAACAATTTCCCATCGCTAGGAAACTTTGAATAAACTTTAGAATTTGAGCCATGATTAACAAAACTCTTTCCTCCTTGCCGACTTTTCATTTCGTCGGAAACAAATTGATTTGTGGCTTGCTTGGTGGCTATTGACTGACTGCTGTGTTCCAATAGAAAATGAACATTCCTTGATGAAGTATAAGGTCCAGTGGTGAAAAGCCCGCAGACATTGGAATTCTCAGTGCGCTCATTGTCTTGGTCCGCTTGTCATGGCTGGGCTTTAGGGATGTGAGAGGAGCCAGGTCCATTATGACATACCAAGTCGTAGTAACGCATGAATCCAAGTGACTTGTCCCAGTCTGCTCGACTGAACCGCTTCACTAGTTTAATGGCCTATCTCCTTTCAAGTGACATGCCCCCTCTCTTTGTACTTTCTATCTTCTTTCTTTTTTTTTTCCTTTTTCCTCCTCTTCTTTCGTTTTCTTTACTCTGCTCGACTTTGTAATCAGAATGCAACTTACTTTTACCTTCTGGCAAATTTTGTCAAATTGATTTTGATGAGAGAAACAATTTTCTTTTCTTTTTACCAAAGTTTTCAAAAGTGTGTGTGTTCGGTGCGGCTGGCATCCTTAGAGAATGTTGCCAAGGTGATAACAAGAAGGCTTAAGAAATTTTCAAAGTTTGAACGGTAAATGTAGATGATGAGTGAATATGCACCAAGTGTTTGTGGTGAATTTTGCGCTGAAGTTTGAAATGAAATTTTTATATTTTGTGAAAGGATTTGGTGTTTTTTTTGGTACCTTGTGCATTTTTAAGATTTTTTTTTTAAATTTAATTTAATTTTATTTTATTTTATGGGAAATATTTACCGTATTAGTGTATTAGTGATCTTAGATTAAAGACTCATTTGAAAAAATAATTTGAAAAAAAAAATTTGGTACCATCTGGCTCATTAAAAATATTTTTTGGTACCGAAAGGCTCATTATTTTTAAAAATCTGATTTTTCAGTATCAGAATAATAACCAGGATGAAATTTGACAAAGTTTTAATAAATTTGAGTCATGTTTGATTTGAGCTTAAGTTGTTTTTAACAAAGTTAAGTTGACGTCATTTCCTGGATCAGGAAAGACGAGTTAGGCTCACACCTGACTGAATTTTCTCCAAGAACACACTTTTGCCATTGAAAGAACATGCTCACTCACATCGGTTTTTCGTCTTTTTTTCTCCGTTTAATTTCATCAGTGGTACTTTGTTCTGTGGTAATCAACCAATCACGTTTATTTTATCCTGCAATGGGCCTCCATTTTGCGAATGGAACCAAGATCGAACGGCTCTACTTCGTCCGATTTGGTTGAACCTTGGATGGGCTGTGAATGTGACGTCACAAGTCACTGCCCGTCATTTTCAAGCTTGCGTTGATAGTTAGCACAGAATTTTTTGTCTGTTAAGTAGTATGGCACAAAAATTTGGCTTTTTCTTTTCTTTTGAGAAAATTCTGTCAAACGTGTTTTTTACAATTGCAATCACAAATTGCATTAACTTTAAATTCGAAGCAACCGAGAATATCCCGTTCTTGGAATTCTAACTGGTCGTCGAATCGAAACTCGACATCCTCAACTGAAGAATATCCTTGCGAGTTATTATGAGACCTACAACCAACTGTTCCACGAAGTACTTCAACCATAAGTTGACTTAAACGAAGTTAATCTGCCATCATTTCCTGAGCCAGAAAAGTCTAATTAAGCGACTTTTAGATAAGTCAAATGACTTTGAATAGAATGCACCTTGAATGGTCTGTTTTTTAAAAAAAATTAAACAAAGTTGCTTAAGTCTGTAATGTCCTAATGGGATTGGGTCGAATGGATCCTACCAACCACCGATTCAAACGACTCGGCGTCGACGATGTAATAAACACAATAAAAGGTTTGGGTTATCTAATTTCGGTCAGGCTTAAAATATTTATGCATGCAATTTTTATAAAATTAACTCGTTTAATGACGATACTACATGCGTGTAATGAACAATCCGCATAGAACAGCAAATGATACGAGCGGTTTCCAAAATTGCATATAATACACACGTTATACGGTAATTGTTACGACGTAACATCTTCCACGAGAAATTACCGAGCAATTTCTTTTGATAAATAGATCAATTCGACTCAACATTCAACTTAACTATATATTATAAAAAAAAAAAAAAAAACCAACATCATTTTGATTAATAATTATCACTTCCGGTTGATTTAACCTTAAATTTTTATATTTTAATTCACGCAAAACTTTACCTTTAAGTTTAAACGTGAGTCGTATGGTGGGTGGAAAAAGCCTATCGAGAAAAGTAGTAAAATTATTTTTAAGTGCAAATTTGTAGCTGCGAGTCGACTTTAAACAGGGAGCTTTTGTTTCTTAACAAAATTCATACCTCTTTATTCCCCCATTAAAGCCCCAACCTTCACCGCAGTCGAGTTTCCCTTGCAAAACTATTCTTTTTATCGAAACAAAATGGCAACCAAATGGGTTCGGTCTTTGAAATATGGTAAACAGAAGACCGAAATTGGATTCAAACGAGTTGAAATTTTCGACATTTAAGCATAATGGTATACATTTGAGGTTTTAGAGCCGAATATTTCAGAAGAAAAGACGCGGAGAGACGCGAGAGAAAGAAAAAGACGGGTGGAAGGAATGGAAGGAGGAAAACTTTTCCCCCATCAACCGAAACCATAGTCATTCTTAAGGACTGATAAACTTAGTGGGGGAGTCGGTACTTTCCTTTTTCTTTTTGTGCCATTTGGTTTTGCAAGTTACTCTTGGCTGGAGCCCAAGATGGCTGCAATGTTGAATGAATGAGTAGCATTTCAAATGGGTTATGTCAGTGGTGAGAGCAGTCATTTAGAAATTTTTAGAGGCTTGGGCACTGGTCCATGCGCAGATTCGTGCTCAAATTGGCTTTTGGTAGTCATGGACAGAAAATTGGATTAGCATGTTTGATCAAAGTTAATGGAATGCAGTGAGTTTGAGTACGTAAAAGAAGAGTGTCTCTCTCTCAGTGTGTGTGGGAATAATGTCCATTGAGGTGTGCAAGTGAGAATAAGAGGTGAGGCGAGTGTAGAAGAACCTAAGTCAATTTTGTTTAGACATTTAAATGTAAATTAAACCTGCTTTTATTCAAAAGAATTGATTTGAAATTCAAATTGGTGGGAGTTGAAGTTTTATTTGTGGAAAACCTAGTTGCTATTCTAAACAAATATTTGTCATTGTAAAACAGTTACTGCCAATGTAATGGATTTTTTTTTTTTTGTGTGTGCAAAGTTTGTTTTTTGTTTGTTTTCTACTGGAAACTTTTTTTTTTAAATGGGTTTTTGTTATCAGTTGTGTTGTGCGCTACTTGGTTTTGAAAGGTTAAGTTTCCTTATGGTGTCTGTGTGATTTTTGTTAAAGTAGGTGAGTCGAGGGTTTTCCATGGTTTCTTGTTTAGTAATAAAGCCTGATTGGGCTCTATGTTCTAACTATGGGAATGGGTGTTTAGTGCCACTTGTCTGTTGTTAAGAGTCTAGTTAGCAAATCCAGTATACTGCAAAGTTGTGCTGTGAGTGGAGACTGTGTGGAGAAGTGGTGCTAAGTACCTATTGCGTGCTTACCGGTTCATCAGATTTTGGGGAAAGTGTGTTGATATGAGGTTATGATAGTGTTAGAAAGAAATGCATTTTTAGAGTGGTTGGTGTGGTGTGGTACGAACAATATTGATAATGGAGATCTTTGACAAACACTTTTTTTGGACTTATCTTATAGTTTTAAAAATCCAAAAGCCTAAATTGTACATTTTTAAAGTGACTAAAAGCTATAGCCGTTTTCTTTTCGCTTAAATGGGGCTGAAGAAAAAGTAACTAAAGTTTAAATCCATGATTACTAAATTTCACTAATGCTATGGCTCCACTATGACAAATGTTCTGGAAGATTTTGGGAAAATAAATGTTCCTGGAAAAATAAATATCCAGAACTTTAAAAGGAGAATACAGGTGGACCCATGGATCTACCTGTAACAATTTGTAACAATTATTTTGAACACCAATCTTGAAAACAATTCATAACAATAACAATCTTTTAGAACTTTAGCATAGTGGAGTCATAGCATTAGAGAAATTAAACTTAGAATTCAATAGGCACGTTCAATCTTAAGAATAGAAGTGAATTCTCTCACTATTTTCATCTTTTTACTTTAATATATATATTCAGAGAAGTTGTGACGTCAAAAGTGACAAAAAACACTTATTTCTACGATCGAACACAGCCATAGATTTAAATTTTAGTTACATTTCATTTAGTCCCACTTAAACGACTAGAAAACGGCTACAGCTGTATTTTTAGTCATTTTAAATGCATAAAAGAAACGGTTTTGGATTTCTAGAGTATAAAATAGACATTTAACCGACTGTGAGAATACAGATCTAACCAACTTTAGTCATTTATGCCATAAGTGTATAAAATTTAGACTATTTAGCCACTAAATGAAGTGTCTAATGATTTTTTAGTCACTTGGATTTCCAATGTAAACTCAAAAGTTAGTGACTTTGTGGACTTTTGAATTTTTAACATGTAAAATTCTTTTGTACCTGGTGACGACGACATGAATTAAGCATATCTTATGCTGGCTTTATGATTTTCATTTATAAGTCGAACTTTCGACTTTTTGAAAGCTCTAAATTTATTTAACAACTTCTAAATTATAAAGTGAGAGTCGTAAAACGATAAAATTGGCCTCCGCAAAGTCTCTCCTATTCAAAATTAGTTTGAGATATAGGAAAACTATTGTAGAGATGAAAGTGTGCTGCCACATAGCTGCATGTTTTGATATATTGACAGTGACAGCGCATAGTTGCGAGATAAAATTTCGTTTTAATGCTCAGCATTTACGACTTCTAAGCGAAATTGAATTTTTTTTTTTTTTTTTTATCACTCAAAATTTCTTACCAAACTTTTGGAACAAGAGAATACAATAGATGCAATTAATTTTAAAAAGTGAAAATTTACTTAAAACTTTTTTTTAAAAATGAAAAGTGACTTTTCTTTGAACCCTTTTATACACCAGGGGGCGTATGCTCAGTGTAAATAAACTTGTACCCTTATTTAAGGCACTATAGGCAGTGACTAAAAAGTTCAGATGCCATATTTATAAGACACTTTGTGTCTAAGTCAAAATTATCTTCTTAAAAGGCACATTAGGTCCGTTCAATTCCTACGGATCTAACCGCTTAATGCCAAAAGCAGCTAGATCTAACCGGAAGTAGACACCAAATAAGTCACAATAAAATCTACATTCAGCGGCTTCTCAGAAGTGAACCGTTCAATGTTACACTCGCTTTTCCAAATTCCGCAAAAGCGACTTCTGAGTAGCGATTCGGAATTGAACGCACCTATAGATAAACTTATTATTAGAAACCATAACTGTCTAAAATGCTTACAATAGACATCCTAAGTGTCTTAAATAGAAATAGATATTTCGATGTCTTTTTAAGGGACACTTTTATATACAGTGAATATTGCTTACAATTGTCAATTTCACTCTTACATTTTTTTTTACACTTTATGCAACCATATTGATACACCTTTAAGTGTAAAGATGTTTAAAATTACACCAGAAATGTATATCAGATGTAATCTTACACTTAAAGGCATTGAAATAATAATAGAAGAGTGTAAAAATACACATTTAAAAAAAGTATTCTGAAAATAACAGAATTTTCTTTAAATTTCAAACTTTCTTTACCCGTTTACTTCAGCAATACAAAACAACAGTGAGAGAGAGTGAGTCAGATAAAGATCAGCTATAGAAAAAATCATTGGGATAAGATAAGGGTTGTTTTAAAAATGCATTAAGGATCAATAAGAAACACGTTTGACCTTGCAAGTTGCTACACCAATATTTCAATCACCTCTGCTTACCAATTATATACAAGTTTTCCACTAATGATCAATAAATATCGCATTGATTAGCGATTTATTTCGAGATTAAATTATTAAGGAAACATGCCAGGGCATTGATGGTTTCGTGGTGTTGGATGTTTAGAACGACTGACGATGGCCCTCTTGCGGTGAAGATACGGGCACTCATCTACACATGTTGAAAGGATACCGGTGTAAGAAGCCATCTTGCCTTTTATTTTATCCCCATCATTGGAAGACGTCGTCGTCGCTTTGATACAAGTCACCCAGCTGAATGTAGGTTGTGGAGTTGCAAGTTAGGTCGAGACCCCTCGTCTCACCATGCCTTTGTTTCTCATTTTGATGGTGAGTGCTTGAATAAACACGAGTTATCTGATTGAAAAATAAAATTTCGCTCGCAAAGTTTTAATTAGTATTGCAAATTGTTGAAATCAACTTAGTTTTTAATGGCTCAGTTTTAGGGTGAAATTTATTACGCATAAAATAGATGGGGGGAAAAAGATTAAAGTTGATAGTAATAATGTTTGCAAAGTAATTTTTCATTGCATTGGGACGTAGTAAACAGTGACGCGGGTTCCGTGTGTGAGAAAATTTTGATGAATGTTGAATTTGAGAATTTGGGGACGATAATTCGGTGGGAAAATAGGGTTGGGGAAGTAAATGGTAATATGGATACTATGAATAAAAAGAGCAAATGCTTTTACTTCAATTTTTGAATAAAAATTAGCTTTTCCTACAATTTAAGCTACTATTTTGAAGAAAATGCTTCAATTTTTTGAACTTACTAATTTAGCAAAACCATTTTG
>JAQFZO010001427.1:0-15866 GCA_034695885.1 Geophilus flavus
TCGTCATTGCAACACAAAATTCCTTTCATGTGAGTAGCGTGATGGAGCTTTGCCCGTTTTCCCGGAACTAAACATCAATATTTTTTTCGTTTCTTTTTAAAAGCGTCTAAGTTAAGATCCTTGAATCTTCGTCTTATTTTCCTCTGTTTCTTTCTACTCTCCGAGGTGGCGTTTCAATAGAAAACAAGATTCGCGTTTATGACGTCATTAAATCCTCGTTTCCGCCCAGAAAGCAACCAAAAGACTCCATAGATTTTTTTAGGAGGGTTTTCCCCCTACTCCTTTCTGCCCCTACATACATTTACAATACACTGCAAGAAATGCGGAAGTACTCAATTACTCAGTCTAGTATATCATCCGAGATCGTGCACTTCGGTAAAAAGCAATAAACTGTACTGACGTCGATTAGGGAGAGAATGTTCACCACATACCTGAAGGAAGTAATTAAAGGACCTCGATTAAAGGAAGGAAGGATACATCAAACGTAGTAATTTAAAGCCTTGATATAAAGCATTAAAATTTAGAAATTATTTCATAAATAATCACCAAATTACGTCGTCTTTAAAAGCATACTTTAGTAATTAACACGGCGATTAATTACAGAGAACACTATTTCTAAATAGTGTACAAAGCATAACGAGAAAAAGAAAGAAACAAACGACGCCCTCCGTCGTCCGAGAGAACAAAGAGAAACCATTTTAATTTCAATTTTAAAGTGACCCTGACATTAAATCAAGTCGAAATTACATCCCAATTTCAAGCTCAGCTTGGAATGACACAAGAATGAAATCGCCACTCAAGATTAACCCATTCCTCGTGGACTTATGGCGCCCCCTCATGACCACGAGATCAACTAGATTCCCTCCCCCAACGTGGTCGGTCGTCATGCGATATGAAATTCCCTTCATTCTCTCTTTTTATGGTGCCAACACAAGAGCTCCTGTTGGCAAGATTCAATTTAGAAAGAAAGAAAGACACCAATGTCCAACGCACCATTTGCTACCACTTGCTCCTTTCTCTATCCCATCCCATAATTCCTACTCAAAAAAGAAAAGTGCAATATCAAGACAAGAAATCAATCATGTGGCAAAAAAGAGAGACCTCGAAAGAAAAGATAGCAGAGCAGAGGCAGAGAATATCTCCGCAACCCACAATTGACTTACCTCAGACCGAACCCCCCCCTGCAATTTCTGGAAGAGCATACAATGAGAGATACACGACTTATTGTGCATCATTGCAATTACGTTTGTCAGCAAAAAAACCTATATGAGATTGAAGAAACAGCGCGTTTCTTTGTCAGTATTGAGACTCCCTGCTGCTGTTCGAAATGGCGTCTTCTCGTATATGAGGTGAGAGAGAAGAGCAAAAGTCCCCAACATTTCTTCTTCAATCATTCGCTAGTGTGTCTAGTCACCATCTTGTCTCGTTTACACCACAAGACAAACGACTCCCCGAGGATAGGCCTGGCTGTGTGCCATCTTGACGAAAAAAATGTTTCCTTTGTAATCAAATGAAAGATTCCCAGCAAACATAAATATAATCCTATAGATTTTTTTTACCGTCGTTTAGTACGTAAAGGCTCTTTTGCTCTGTGCATTTAATTGGAAGAACAGTTGATAAACAACAGTGCGGTCAGAGCGTGCACGTAAATCAGTTCAATTATGAGTGCAATTTTCACCGAAACGCGTGTCCAATCAATCAACTTTAATGCTTTAATTGCCTTCATGGTGCACGCATGTGCATTTTCATTGGTTGCAACTACAGCCCATAAACAAACTTCTTTGTTTCTTTTAACTTTGTCAGATCGATATTGCAATTACCAATTTTCCCTTTTCTTGTTTTCGACTTGAGGCATACCACACGAACGGTGCAAACACTTTGGAAATATTCTAGATCTTTTCCCCCCTTTAACATGACTGCAAACAGCCATTTTGGTTCTTGACCCTCCTATTGGATTAATTTCGCACGTCTTAAATAAACACTGACATCAATTTAGCAAGATGTTGAGTGAAATGCAAATACAATCCCTTAACTGTCAACATCGGCAAAAAAAGGCGAGAACGATGTTAGTTAAACCAACGAGTGATGAAACTGAAATCCTTATCAGAAAAAAAGAACAAAATCCTCTTAACCGTAGCTCACTCAGGATTTATAAATTAATCAAAATGGACATACATTTACGTGCTCACCCACCGTGTGTCAACATACACCAACCTTTAATGAAGTAAGACGTGGTCTTTACTTACTCTTCTTCCGACACACCTCTTCCACCCTCGCTTTTTTCGAGTATTCGCATGTCAACTTGATGAAAAGGCAATGGGGCGAAAAACGTTCGTTTGCAATTAATTATCGCGAGACATTATTAGTTTTTATCAATTTGATTCAGGCAAAATGAAAAATTAAAAACTATATAAGAGCAAAAGCACGAAATAAAAATCATTACAATTACAATGCAAGTGCTAATTTTCCCTTCTGTAATTACGGATCTTTGTTACTTTTAATTAAAAGCCGTTAATTTAATTTTTGCTTGACAACTGCCTCGTCACACGCAACATCATTAAACTTTTCTCCTATTTAGTTAATGGGAGAAAAGAGGGTGAATGACATCTTGATTCCAATTCGAGTCCGTGCGCAATATGCATGAGCTTTGTCTCGCCGATTAATTGTGCCCGCAGTCTCGTGTCTCTCCATTAGGATTAGTCTCGGAGGGAATGCTGGGACAAGTTGATTGCCGCCATAGACAACCAGCAGTGAACCTATCTCTGCTTGTTTGCAAGGAAAGTTTTTTTTTTCTCTCTCTCTCTTTCTTTCTTTTTCTTTTCATTTATTTTCGTGGAATCCATTCGTAGAATGAAATTATATGCACTGATTGTGGTAATGGGAGAATAGGAATAGGTGCAAATGAATAGACAAGAAATACAAATGGGTGTAAATGAAGGCAAGGTGAAAATGAAAACGATTAAAATTTTTACACAATGGGGAAAATAAAAGGAAGAAAGAGTAGTTTTGAATACGAATTATGTTTTTGTGACTTACTTAAGTTAAATTTATAAAACTTTATAAAAATTTAATTTTGTAATTTTGTTGCGGTTTCGTGCAATTGCTTCTCCTCGTGGCATCGCCATGTCGTGATTTATTCTCCAACAACGGGAAAATTCAAGGTGCAGCTTAGCTTACACGTTAGAGATCAAAATGACCTCCAAATGACATTCAATAAAAGCAACTAATTTAAATATCATCGTACAGAGTAATGAGTCAAATCGTGGTGTTGATTTGTTGATGTATACTCTGAGAGCATTTATTATTTTCACCTCAACACTCTCGACTCGAATATCAGAGATAAGTTAAGTACTTGGAATTTATTGTGCGTTCCTTTTGTTTATAATTCTCATTAAGATCCGACTGATATTTATCCCGCTATAAGCTCAGCAGGATTAAATCCAAGATCTAATATGAAAATAGACTAGAGTTTACTATTTAACCTAAAAACTTTATGTTGCACGCACAAAGCTTGGCTTATTTAACTTGATGAAAATCCGCAAGTGCAGTGCTGCATGCCCTATTCGAAAGATTAAATGTTTACTTGCGCTTTCCATGTTTGTTTGTTTGTTTGTTTCATCAAAGAAAATTTTAATTTTACTACTTATTAAGTACGTATTTAAATGTATATCGATTGCCTTTCTTTGCTCTCACGATTCATACTCGATATTTCGGTTATTAGAACTGTCAGGCTTCTCGGCACGCGAAACGACAAATCACTGGCAAAATTGCTTTGATCCTTGATACATTTCAGCAGTAATAACAACAGTTGTTTCAATCATTTCACTTCAGGTGCGTTTTTGACCCTTAAGATTACAATGCAGCAGTTTCCCCTTTTGATGAATGCGTTGCATTTGATCGTCATTAATCACTGCAATGAATCAACGATAATCGCTAATTCAAACAACACAATCAAACAAAGTTTATATCCCATTTTTAATTTAAAACAACTCTGCAACTATAAATTATTCACATTTACGCTAAAATCCTACTTAATTCCATTAGAAATATGTTCCGAGTGTTGCATTATTAAAAAAAAATTCTATTTACTCGTTTTACCGACCACACGGTTCCATTACGACTGTCTCACTCTTGCAAGCGTGTGTGTTTTAAGACTTGCCCTTAGACCACGCTACAAATCACACGTTGTCTCGAACAATAAAAGCCCACAATGCATTAAGAATCAAAAGAATTCTACATCTTTGTTTTAAAGCCGCAGCTCTGGGCATTTTTTAATCTAAAATTCCCAAAATAGCTTAAACAATTTAAAATTAAATTTGCTCTTCAAACAACATCAACAAAACACATAAACAGATGTGTCGATTCCTTTGATCATTTATTTGCTTAATTAAAATTCATTCCAAGTAAAATTAGTGGCGAATGTTTGACTAAATTTATGGGAAAAGCAAACAAAAAGGAAAAAAAACGGGGTTCAGTAATGAAACAAGTCACCCGCATCATCACTTTTGTCTAGAGAACGCAACAGGTTGCAGGGAGTGATATATGTCGATGACCCTTCCTTAGTTTAAGAAAGGAAAGCTGAATCGTTGCCAGACATAGCCAAAAATCTCACTTTACTTCGCACACATTGCATGTGCTACAGTATGTGAAAAATGTGTGGCCTCAGGCCAACACTTGCGATCTCGAATTCATTGTTGCGTAAAACTTAAATGGCTAATTCTTTATTGTTATCGGTTTGTTGTGTTTGTACGAGGATCAATAACAATACACAATAGAAACAATGCGTCGGATTTAGTTAGCAATCTCGCATACCAAATTACGTACCACAAAAGTTTGAATTTCCAATTAGAGGATTTGGTTAATCATCGAGTGCATCGAATGGAATCGATTGTTTGATGATCTACTAACAATTCTCGAGCAAATTCCTTTATTTTCTAATTTGTTTGCATTTTTTTTTATTTTAACTTTTGTAAAAACAAAATTAGGATTCCCTGCACATTGTGAGCGTACATCACGAGCCTCGAGGTTGTGTAGCAACAATAGAACTACCTTTTTAATAAACAAGTCACACTTGGGTGTTACTCAATCGAGTGTGAGCGGGAGTGGAGCAACCATTAAACAGAGCCATGGTAAAGTAGAAAACGAGATTTCAGCTTTGAACAATAAATCTTGCCAGGATAAACAACATAAAAATTAAAGCTCACTTTGAAAACTTTCTCCCCACTAACAAAAACTTACATACGTAATTATTCAAAGTACGTCAATATACAGTTCTCATCGGTCTATAAAACCAGAAAAAAACAAAGTCGTAACAATGGTTTACACAGACATCCCCCGTCAGAACAATGAAGTGTAAAGTCGTAAACCGACATTTGACAATTACTGCAGTTTGCAGAACCAGATTCAAACCAATTGTCTGCGTTAAAACTGATCTGTGGGACGGGAATCAAGATTTTGTTGCGCACTAGTACACTGTGTGTTGGAATTTTTGAGCACGGACTTAATTGATGACTGGTGGACACTGTCAGAGATTCTCTCACGCTCGGTTGTGCCTCTCTCTCTCTAGAGGGATGAAGAACTCCCATTATTACTAATTGTTATCATCCGCGAAGCATGTGACTTGGACAGCTAATCACTGAACAGTGTAACAGCACGTGTAATTATTTGCGTGAATATTGATGACATAGGCGTGCAAGAAAGTCCCAAAACACTTCAGGATTTATTCATCCAGAGAAAAACACACGACGCACACACACAACTCTATTCTCCATTGATTGCAAAATCCCATTACAAAAATCAGAGCCAACCCTTGTTTTTATCAAGTACCGTGTTATAAGATCTAATCTAACTAATTCCATTTACAAATAAACAAGAACCTAGTAAAAATAAAGAAATAAAACTCTTTCCTTACCAGATGTGTCCCAAACAGTAAAATTGATCCTCTGTTCTGCAACATCATAAGTGGCCGTGTATCTTTCAAAACCAGTAGGAATATAAACCTAAAATAAAAGAGAGAAATAAAAAGTTAGATACAAGTACCGTAATAAAAAAAAATAATCAGAAAATGTTTTCGTCATAAAACGCCTGCAACAATATGAAGTAGGCCTCTCATCCCAATCCCAGTTGGCAACAAAAGTCGTGCGCAATTTTGACTTTTCAGGAGCATTTGTCACCAGAATCCTTCATCCATCTAATTGCCTAGAGCAATGGGATTATTTTAAATACCGCAACACACAATATAATGCTTTGCATGCGCCCATTAATTTAGTTTCAGCGCTTTCCCGAGATTTCCGACTGCCAACGACAGAAACAACGAAATATTTGACAGCATAAACTGCAATCCACTTGACACGAAAATTATTCTCTTTTTCAAACTTTCTCCGTTTCCCTGAAAATGATCGAGTCCTCCTATCGTAAGAACAAGATTACTTTTCCCACTCTTTATACTCTATCGTAAAAATGATGTCCCTTGGCAGCCAAAAAACTAAATTCAATCTCGACATTCTATACTCTTCAACTTCTTGCAAAGCGTCTGACGACCAATAGGAAAGAAGAAAGGGCAACATCCACTCCATTTTTCTTCTTCTTCACTGCTGGGTAACATTATAATAATAATAAAAAAAAAGGGAAAAAAAAACATCGATTTCAGCAATCAGGTAAGGTGAACCCCTCCCTAAATTGGGGTTATACTTACCGCGGAAATTGTTGATTAGTTTTATTTTACATAGTGTATTTGTTTTGTTTTGGAAATTAAAGTGCAGCAGTTTGTTTGGATTAGAGTTAAAAGGCAGTTTTTCCTGCCTAACACCGAATAAAAATTTTATAAAAACATTTACAGTGGTGAGGGCAAACGCAAATAAAACGGTTTAGCAACAAGCAAATTTATTGCCATGGAAACAAGACTTGAATGCGGGCAAAAGGTGAATCCACCAGGCAGTTGTGGATGCACTTTTGTGAGCAATTCGCTGCCTTCTTGATGACGACCAATCAGGCGAGTTTCTTCCGCTCACGCGCGCAATTCCATCACGAGTGTGCATTTCGTGCGAGATCACGTTGCCCAGCGTGATAATGACTGTACTCTACGCACTTCTCTTTTTCCTTTTTATTACGTGATATCTCAATTGAATTGCATTAAAACTCCCAAACTGGGTTTACTAATAAGCCAAACTTCGTTCTCAGATTTAATTATTACCAACAAAATAACGGGATTCGCGACAAATTTTGATAACTTCACTCGATTAACTTGATGCGATTACTTTTTCTCAAACACAATAATCGCATTTTATTATAACAAATGTAATTATAACGCAGTAGAAAGAAAATAATTCGCCGCGTTAGTCCTACTTTAATGTACTATACTGATAAAGTGTTCACTAAATACCCACTATCTTATCGCGTAATTACGTATTGGCTTTGCAGTGAGACGTCCTCGGCTTCTAACAACGAGTGAGAGAGAGAGACGGAGAGAGCTTAGGAGTAACTGAATCGCGCCCATATTGGGCCAACACAGTCCAAATGAATTTAACCCTGACCCGAGTAAAGGCCTTATTTACCCTTATTTCTATGGTGTAGCCTTAATCGCTCCTGTTTGGGCAAATTATCGCATCGCGTATAGCCAACTACCGCATCAACTAAAGCTCATTCCACTCTCTGAGGAGTCGTCGTTAAAAATGAGGGATTTTAAACGACATTTTACTGGTCTCCCATCAACAAAACAACTACGAATGAGCTTAGACCGGTGATATTTCGTTGGAAAAATAATTTATGAAGGACATTTTGAATTTTAAATGTTTCTTTAAAGTTTAAAATTTGTGATGTTTAAAAACAAACAAACAGTAAGCAGCAAAGATCGTTTACAATCTCGTTGGAGCATAACAAACAGTCACATTCCATCTACTCATTCCCATTTGTTGAAATAAATTTTTAAATATTATCCGCTCTAATCTTCGGTGAAGTCAGTAACATTTACCACAATTATCTCCCATGTCTTCTATTAACGTTGTTTCAGTGTGCCATCTTGCGTTACGGGTTTCAAATATTTATGTGATTCACTTAAACCATCCCCTTCGCCCTTCCATCCCTCAATACGAGGCATCGCCAATAACCGGATTCCGTCTCATATATATTTAATGAGTGTTTTGTGGCCAAACGAGATTACTGAGCCGAATGATGGATGAATCGCTTTATTTATAGATGAGGGTTAGTGCTGTTGACCTTACAGACAAGTTTCAATAAACAAAAACAAAATATCCTAACATCAAAACATCAACACCTGTCCAATTTCCCACCGCGCATTCGGCAGTTTCTTCCTCGCTACCGTTTTATATTGCAGCTTTGGAAGGCTAGCATTTGCTGTAGCATCAAAATAATTTCCAACTTTTTCGCTAGGGAGATCACGCCTTTCCTTTCTTGTCTTCATCTCTAATGTACAAGCCACAAAACAAACTAGCAGCCTTTTTTCTTTTTACTTTTTTGAAAGGTTTAGATAAAACTGAGATGAAAAAAAATTGAAACTCAGATGAAAAATTTATCAACTTGTAGCTGCATGCATGACATAAACACGCGTGCACCGCACCAATTTCACTCGCTTTTCTATTCCCATTAGGCCCCTTACGGCAACGTAGGAGGAAATGAAAACTTATGGCGTCACTAACTATCAAACTCAAAAAATATATCATCAAATTATGGAAAGAGAAAAAAGACGAGTGGCATTTGGCGATGCTAAATGCCGTGAGCAAAAGTCCGAATAAAATATCTAACACCTTATACTAGTCGACACTAACACGTTGAATGCTATTATCCACTGTTGCTGACAGCACTAAATCATCCCCCGGCTACGGCCGTATCCACCCAATCCAATTGCGGGTTGCTCGTGACATGGCCTCAAAAAATAAAAGAAGAAAAGGGATGGAAACGCCAGTGATAAGCGCCACTCAAAAAATATAAATAAGGCATTGCGTCATGTTTAATCAATTGGGGATTTGGACGTGACGTGTTGTGCAAGCTGCAGGTATCGAAGAAACAAGTGGCGTTTGTTATTGTTTGATTAAAGGTTAATGATGTTTTTTTTGATGACTGGGTATTGGGTAAGAAATTTTTTATTTTATTTTGATGGCTGTAATGAGGTTGACGATAGCATGATCCGTTTAATTAAAATTGATTACCAGATTTACTTTTTTCCATCATTTGCAAGTTTAAAAACATGAGGATTAGAAGGAAAAATCAATTTGGATGTTATAAATAGGATTGTAATTAATTATTCTTAATTAATTCCACTAAATCAATATTTGTCGTCGAAATTTGAATTATTCGAGAAGTGAAAACGGCACAGTCTGTCATCATAATTGTTCGACAACACGTTTCTTTTATTCGGGGTAATTTCACGAAATAGGTTCATGCCAAATTTCAATTACTTTTGCTTCTGTTTGCGTTTGTCAAACGTCTATTGAGTTAAGGTGTTCATATTATTTTGTTCGAGTTCGATTGCAAATTAGTTTTTCCCTAATTCTACAGTATATGAGTACAAAAAGTTATTTGCAATGGTTTGCACTTTGCCGTTGCATTTAAGACTTGACTGATAACATGTTCAGTTAAGAAAAGGAAAACAACTTGATTGCTCAAAAGTAGAATTTTCTTTTGAAGCATTGTTGATCGTTTAAAGTGGACACGTAAAATGTTTTCAGACTAATTTGATGAGTTCACTTCAAGATTCTAATTGGAAATTTTGACCCATCTCTTGAGGTTTAAGAGTTAACAAATAAATGACTTTGAAGATGACCTGCAAAGTAAAAATTGATGTTGGCATAAGATTACGTCAGTTGTGATTTCCTACACGACCTGCCTGATCGCTATACCTTGAACCTACTGTATATGCATCGGTTTGTGAAACATTCATATTTGGCAAGAACCTATCTTCTGAGAAAGTTTTCATTATTGATTTTGGTTTTATAATTAGCAACTACTATTTTAAGTCCGTGTAAATGTGCTATGTCATTGTATACAATTTTAGCTGCATTTAAAAAACTTATTCGCTACTCTTTTTCAAATGCGATAATAAAGTGATTATGTGGTATGTAAAGTAAAGTAAAAAAAAAACCAAACAAACAAAAATTTTAAATTTGGTACTGACTCTTCTAGAATTAAACCTTTGTTTACTGAGCAACCTAACCGTAATAAATAACATTAGGTCTGTAGCATTTAATCAGATTAATTTAATTAAATCATAAAAAAAATTGTATAAAATGAAAAAAATTACTCCCATAACTTCAACTTTAGTTTTCTTATTTTCATTTACAAAGTTATAGAAGAAAAGAAAGAAAAAAATAGTTGTTATACGCAGACTTAGTTGGGCCGAAAACTCCGCCTGTGCTTCCCTGCCGAGCTCATTGGTTCAATCTCAATTCTATCACAAACAGAAGGGTAGCGAGTGAAGAGAAGAGAGAGAGAGTAAGAGAGAGAGAGAGAAATCTCTGCTGCGTCACTTCGTATCTTGCTCTGCGTCCCACAGTACAAAATTTTTTTCCTTTTGCCATCTACAGACTTTAAAGGGAATTGCTTCATTTTCTATCACCTCATTCTGAAAACATTTTTCCAGGAAAGTAAAAAAGTTACACATTTTTCTCCCTCTTCTACTTCCAAAGAGAATTTCCACTTCATTTTTATACTCTATAATTCTTTTTCCAACGATATTTAAACCCATAAAAAAATAACAAACAGTGAAACAGACCAAAACAAACTACTTGTACACTCTTCTTAAAGTATTCATCGTGGACTGCTACATTTGTCTTCTCTGGTAAATGCATGAATGCTAGTGATGGGGGAGTCCCCAATGACCCATCGGAAGTCGTTGGTGCGCACGTCTCTTTCGCCCTTTCGTGAAGAGAAATCAGCAACCCAAGTGCTCTAAATTCCTACTTTCCTTCGCTCGTAAGTTTGGTTTTACTAGTTTTTTTGACAACGTCAAATACAGGTGATGTAATCGCGTTGCTTCATGGCTGCACATCCCATTTCCATGCATTTGCACTGATTTCATTCAATCCCTTCGAATTTTCCCAGATCCCAAACAATTGTAAACAGCATTACGGGCAAACGTCCGATCGCTTTAAAAATTTATTTACCGTTACGTACTGTATATACGCCTAAGTTATGCAATGATGAAACTGGGCCCTCGAGGGGTTTTTTGTTCGAGACAATATTGCGAGCCATAAATAAAAAACCTAATAAAATATTTAAAAATAAAAATGAAACGTATAAAAGTTTAATGCTTTAACCTCTGTACAGTAGAGAAAAATAAAGTTCTCCTATTCATCACACAAAAAAATAAATAATTTATCTATTAGACAAAAGTTATGAACGGAAGTGGCAGATGGGGAAAAAAGTATGCAAATTTAACTTCAATTTTTGCTCCACTTGAAAGAAAAGAGGAAAATGTCGTGTCAGTGAGTGCATGCTGACTCACGTTCTCTAGATAACCTGTCGTACGAGAGGAACACGGCATGGCTGTTGGGGATTAATAAAAAAATAAAAATTCTAATAGGTTAAAACCAACTTAGAATGGTGGTTTAAAAACTCACATTTTTGTTTTGCAGGAACTGAAACTCATAAACTCGTTGCATCTTTTTCCTTTGAAAAATACGAGGAAAAAATTTCTGCTCGACATCCGTGTCTGAGGATATCAAAACTGATGTCTTTATGGCAATCCCATACTTTATATCACGCTTGCGACTTTCTTTGACTTTAGATATAATCGCGCAACTTTCTTTATGGTACTTCTCTATTCAACCCGAGATAATATTTAAAAGGAAGAATAAAAAAAAAAAAAACTTTGATGTCATAAACAATTTCTCCCACGATAAACGAATATAAATTACCTGACCCTAATGACTGATAAAAATAACCCTTAAAAGTAAATATCAACAACATCATCATTAATTTCACTGCGGCATAAAAACATTTTAAAGAAAGAAAACGATAAAGTTACAGGGAAATAAAAGTTTATCAGCGCGTGTTTTAACATAAACTTAACTGAAACTATAATAAGTGATATTTCCACTTCACGTAGACTGGCATAGCGTCTGCGATCGATTCAAACATAGGTAGGTGCTCGGCCCAAACGCGCTCATGCGTTAGATGCCTCCATCCATGCACTACATCAGACATTTGGCCAAACGCATTGGTCAGTTACATAGCATTGGAAATATTTCTACCGGACTCAGGAAACTGCCTCAATTATTCTTAAATCGTAAAGGGGAAAAAATATTTTCTCGTGGCTCATTCGTAAAACAAAAATAACTTATTGAATTTTTTGCCCCCTCTCGGTGCCTCTGACAAGTGATTTATACGGAAAAGATGATAAAATATACCACGTATAAATCTATTTAAATAATCGATAGAGGAAATCGTAAAAATTATATGAAAATTTAAAATGATGGTTTCAATGCGGGTAAAAACGATTCTCTTTTTCATTTTGATATAGGAAATAAAAAATGATTTGCTGAAAGGTTCGAAAAACCTAATTAAAAATGTAAATATTGCTATACGCATTAAATTTTATTTCTTTGAGCACTAAAAGGGTAAAACGAGGTTTTATTAGATGCTATAAAAGAGAGACGATTTAAGATTCGTTGCACACCTAACTCGCCTTAACATTTCTTTCTCTTCTTCTTCATTCCTTCTTTTATAAAAACAAAACGAGAGCGAACATTTCGCTAAGTTCTTTTCTACGCGCCCAGGTAACGATTCCCAAAGGATTGTACTGTTAGCAATTTGCTTGCCTAAAGAAATGCCTCCCACGAGATTAGAACCATATTTATTTCTACAAACCGATAAAGTGTGCGTGTGAAAGTCTCGTGTCGCTTATCGACGTTCGAGGAAAATCATAATACAAGAATTTCATATTTACCAAAAAGCTTTCATGTTTTAAAGAATACAAATGCAAGAGCAAATAAACGGGGCATGCGCACACAGTTGTTGTTGTCGTCGACCATCGTTGCCATTTGCCATCCCTGTAAAGACGCTTTTAAATTTCACAATTTCTGAAAGAAGCTCATAATCAAATATGGCCACTCAAACTACAACATCAACGCACACGGCATCGTCAGGTAAATTACTGCCATTCTTTATCTAATTACCCGACTGACAAGTTCTGCGAAGTTATACTTTCCTTACGTAACGTGTTAAATCGATGATTTAAATGCATTAAGTTTAGCACGCAACACTCGCGAGGTAATAATAATTACCCGAATTATCCTAATGACTACAAATTGACAAAGCGCTTTAAACATATTTAAATTCACTTTGTTTTTTAAAATATTTAAACGCGTGAGTGTCAGTAGGCAGATAGCAAGACCCCAAAGGGCTGAAATGGTGCGATACATCAACCTCGCCGAGGCCCAATACTCTGTGTAACCGGCCTTAAACGATCCATCACTCATCGAGACAAAAAAGAGAAGAACGAGGATAAGTAAATTGACATGTGTCATTTTTCAATATTAAACTGCCAACATCGGAATGAAAAACGCGACTCGAACGGTGATGACGATCATGTTCCGAACGAACGGGAGGAAAAAAATTAAATGCGCTACGGAAGAAGCAATTATTAAAGCGACGCAAGAAAAAGGAGGAAGGCGGAGAGAGAAAGAGGCACTTGGGCAAAGCATGAACGATGGCCGACTCTTACTGCCTGCAATTTGCGCCACAGGATAAAAGACGGCCATTTTTCATTAAGACTAGACTTTGTACTCCCTGTGCGAACAGAGACAGTGATGAATTCTTTACATCCCTTCTTCAGCATCCGTATAGACGCATCATAGCCGAAGATGAAAATCTTTCACAATTAAATGATGGACTCCCGAATTCCAATACCAGATGGTAAGTGAAAGAGTCTTACAAGACCGAGGAAAATTGGGTAATTGGATTTATAATGGGTATTAAATAGATCCACTCGGTCTTGTACAATGGAAAATTTTTAAATTAACATACTCGCCTGCCTTTCAGACCATCCAATTAGTATTAAAATGGTTTATAGTTGTTTTTAAACATCATGTAAACAGTGAAGCAAACCAATGAGCCCGGGAGGTACTCTGACTTGTAAATAAACAAAAATAGCAATCTAGATTTTGATAATTGGATATTGCGTGAATATTTTTAAATCGGTGTTTTTTTTAAAGGTTAGGCTGATGCACCAGAAAAATTGGTTTTGATGCCCTTAAAGTGTATAAAAAATTCTGTATTACTACTTAAAGGCTTTTAGGGCTTCAGATCCAACATATTTACTCGACGAAACATAGGCTAGGCAGCTAATGTTCAAGAAGTGCTGCATGAAATCTCATTTCCGGTGAGGATGCAACATTTTAATGCAATTTTCGAATTCTGCATGTCAAAATAACTTGTTTAGCAGAAAAATTGAACAGCATCCACATCCATTCGCTTCATCTCCAGTGAAAATTTAAAACTTACTGTACGCACATCACTCAACGAAATGAAAAAAATGGTGTAATAAAATAAAAAAACAACAACAATATTATAAAACGAATGTTTCACCGTACGCTTTGCTGCACTACATTGCATATATCACATAAAATAAAAAAATTTCTTATAAGACAAAAGGTAAACATTAACTCGAGCATTGTTTGATTGCTATGAGTTTTCGATTGATATTTATTGCAATCGATGTAATAAAACGGGAAGAATCTGCAGATTTTTTTATATTTTACATTCATTATCCAAAAATAAAAAGATTGAAATATTTCCTACGAATTTTTATTCATTTTTTTCTCTTTGATTTTATGATTTCGAGTCGCCTGTCTGCCTCAGAAAAGGAGCAGAGGGGAGATACGAGAAGAGAGAGCGCGCGAGAGAGGGAGAGGCAATCGGGCGGAACTGCAAATGCCTCAAAGACGGGTAAAAAGTTGAGACACAACAGAAAGCTGCGTCATTAATCACTCTGACACAAGATGGCACTGAGGCGTCGGGAAACGACACCTATTTCAATCCACTTCTTTGCTTGTGGCTGGTGATTGAGCGCGAAATATTAAAGTGACAAAAGACTTCAAAAAAAGGAAAACATTCCAGCCGTAATTGGATTTGCCTGTCAAAAATCCTAAGAGGTAAAAGGACGGATTTAAGATAAAAACAAGAGACCGACAAAATTGACAATGAAGAACACATTCCCGATGTGACGACCTACTGCAGAATGCACAGGGAATTGCAATACAGCAGAAATCGACATTAAGAATTTATCCCTTTATGTGTTTCCTTGTATTTAAAATTTAAATCAAGACCAATGTGCATTGCTGAGATTAATCAGAAGTTACAAATCGTACGCGGCGCGTGACAACTGTCTCCACGATGCTCCTTTTGGCACTCGACCTTACCGACCCGAGAACTTTCACAATAAAATGCTCAATATTTGTAAATGCATACATCATTAAAGGTGAGTAGAAACCGCCCGTTTTCAGATACAATTTCAATGTGTGCGCAGTGCACACATGCAGTTAACACCTTTTCTGTATCAATGCACATATTTCCCATTTTTTGTCAATGCTAGAGCACCCGGGTGCCCAGTAGCACAATTGGTCTAAAGCAGACGAGCTCCCTTAGCAGTTATAACTCACAGAACTCCAATAATACTAAAACAGTTGGAAAATTATTTATGTTTTCTTATTTCTCATACAATTCTTAACCAGCGTCGTAGTGCAATTTAATCCCCAAGTCATTTAACTCAAACGATCATCTCAGGTAATTACCGAGTTATTAAAATTACACCGTTACTTTTAATGACTTCTCTGCACTGCATTACGGTATAACAAAGAAGGTCGCGATTGGGGAAACAAAAGATAAAAAGGAAAATATACAGAAAATAAAGA
>JAQFZO010001428.1:0-15865 GCA_034695885.1 Geophilus flavus
TTTGGTTTCAGCTAAAAAGTTGCACAAATCGGAAAATATATTAAGACAAACAAAAATGATAGTGATTCCAGGTCATGTCATGTTTGGTGTCATTTTGTCTGTGATCCATCACTCGTGAAACTTGTCTCAAACTACATTCATCTATATTTTATCCTGTACAGATTTTTTTTGAATAAATTAAACCCTAAAAAAAATCAAATCCTATATATAAAAAAAAAAAAAAAAAATTTGAATTTTTGTTTGAATTCTCACCCGACTTGTACCGCTAGACTAATTGCGGTGAGCAGGTGAGGGAATAAATCCGTGGAATCGTGTCATAAAGCAACTGCGGGGGCGATGGTCATTGCCGCCCATTCACCACCTGCTTTTTGTTCCAACTGTGCAAAATGGTCACGAGTCCATACAATTACGATTTAACGATGTCTTTTGAACCGCCGCCTCGTTATTAAGTCACTGAAATGGAGAGAAAAATATAATAAATAAGAATCATTAAAAAAATTAAAAATATCTTTTACTTTACGAGCAATATTTTTGTTTTTATTCGCAAAACACGCTGCAACCACCTGCGTAAATCACTATCGACTCGGGCGTAATGAATACATTTTGTAATAAAAAGGAAAACTTTGATCGTCGTTTGGCACGCACACGTCTGTACGGTTCGCTTGATTCGACCGGGCGACGTCGGTCGGATTATTTCGTTACCCACGCCGCTTTGACAGGAAGTCATTTCGGCCACAGGTGAACGACAAACTACCGCCATCAATTGTAAATTGATTCTGCTCGACGTGTCTGACTTACTTGGTCTGCGATTGTTTTTGTGTTTCTGGTCACCGGATCGAAACTTTTGCTGCTCGCACGTTTGCGTCGTTCCGTATCGCCGCCATTTTATTAATAATACCAAAATGGCGACGCATTTTCCATTTGCATATCCCGCATTTAAAATTAATAAACACGCTTTTTGTATAATTCATACTCGCATGTTTAAATGATGGGGAAAATTAATAAATAAAATTCAGTGATGCACGCTTGCGAGTTTTCTTTAAAAATATTCCACACACCGGAATCGGAAGGAAAGAACGAATCCTATATATTCAAACACCTTAAATCTTATAATTTTATTCTCGGAAAATAAAATAATACACGATTATTCGACACAAAACCAAAATATATGATATAATATAACTCTTTTTTTTAAATCACTCGGCAACGAAACGATAAAGTTTACTCAAACGTTGTAAATATTCGGTTACGGTCTGTCTCAAAGTCGGCTCTTGCGCGTAAGCCACGAGAACGCAAACAACAGGATAAGTGGCCGGAAGAAAAGCCTGGAATTGACCATCGTCCAGTTGACACAGCAGATCAAATATGGATAAAAGCATTTCACTACACACCTTAATGTGCGCTTCACTATCCTAGAAAATAAAAATAAAAATTTCAATACAAAAATACACAACACAGCCAATAGGGGGCCCAAGGCTAATATTTAAAAAAAAATTGTATAAATTTATTTTTCTCTCAGTCACGACTCCTCCTCGTTTCGCTAATCCAGGGCCTTGGGCATACACGAAACGCGAATTGGACGCTAAAATATAACAAAAGTCGACAATTGGAGTCCGCCATTAATTGAAATAAATTTTTCACCACTCGCCTTTATTTATAATCCATCGCAGGTAGAGACGAGCTACCTGCTGATTTGACATGAGTAGCCTGAGTGCTTTTCTATGGAAAACTCGGCAGCCCTCTAATTATGCCCGTAACGACAACACACAAAGTCCTTAATGATTTGTAAATTATGCATAATACATAAAACTACTTGCAATACCGAGGCCGTTGCTTCCTGCTAGTGCTAATTGGTTACCTGCTCGGCCGCCCCAACCATTCTCACCCGATAAATTATGCACCACAACCTCAAACGCACAGAACTTTGCCTGGCTGGCCCACCCCTAAACCCATATTTTTCCCATCGTAAAAAAACCTCAACAACCGAGAACAAAAATTTTCCAACACCAAAACTCAACTCGTCTATTCGATTCGTTCAAATTGCCAATTAAATCTCGAGGAGGAGAAAAAAAAAATTCGTCTAATGAGCTTGATAATTTAGTCTCATTTTTTTCTTCTTTCTTTCTCTTTATTTTTTTTTATTTTTATTTATAGCGAGATTATAAATAAGGCGAGGTGTGGTTTTCTAATCTAGTCGATAATATTAAGGCCGATGGAAATTGATGCCGATTCGTGACGATATTGGGAAGAAGAAAAAAAAAGAAAATGATTGGTGGTGGTGGAACCACGCACGAGGTGCTTTGGGCCGACCACTAAATGCTGGCTTCTTGTCGCCAATTACGAAGGGAAATGGGATTTGCACGAAAACGACAACGAAAACGCGTCATCCAGCAGTGATCGAATTTTTACCTTCATGATGGAATTGCGTCGCTGTTTTTCCATTTCTTCGCTCAACGGTGGATCGTTCGCTTTCGATTTGCGTTTTTCAGTGTTGAAAGGGTTTTTTCTCTTCTCCCTCGCTCCCGTCGGCATCGAAAACTGATTTTTGTGCCGTTTGTAACGTTCCATCACCGACTCGATGTCTTTTTTCGTTGCCACCGAGTAAACTCGACTCTGTTCCTCCTCGCCATCCTCTTTACTTCCGGTCGCAGCATCTCCCTCCCTTTTCTCTTCATCCTCTCCCTCGTTTTCCGACGACGTGTCGTTCGATTGCGAATCGCTATCCATGCTTAAACGTTTGGTGATCGGCGGTTGATGGACCACTTTGTCGCAGTCTTCGGCCTCTTTCTTCGTTTCAGTTTCCTTTTCCTCCTCCTCTTTCTCGGGCGCCGCGATCGTCGATTCCTCTTCGCCCGCGGGGTCTTCTCGTTGTTGTCTTATGTCGGGGAAATCGTCCGGTTGGGCGACGAGGAAAAACAGGGGTTGATCGCCGATTTTATCGACCTGAGAGTGAGATCCGTTCTTGTCCGACACAAGATCGACGTATAATTCGCAGAGGGAACTGAATTCTTGTTTGAATTTGACGAAAAACGAGGTTTTGACGTTCGGGTCGGGTCGGGTTTCTTCGTTTGGGGTCGGTGGTTTTCTCGTCAAGGAGGCTTTGCTCTTCTCCAGGCTTAACTGTTCGTCGCCGAGCGCCAGATGGAAGAGTGTCATCATGTGGATTGTCCACGAAGCACCCGCTTGTTTATACAAATTAGCGGCCACGTCAGCTTGCGCCACCTTCTGTACGAGGAACTTCAACCCCGGTCTCAAGTCGAACTCCTTGGAAGCGCAGTATGAAACGCACAGACAATCCAGGAGAGTCTTTAATGACTTTGAAGGCAATTGAGGCAAAATCCCTTTAAAGAAAAGAAAAAAAAATGAAAGATGTGAAAGAAAGAAAATCGTAATTCGCCTTAACTAGCCAAAGTTTTCTGATTTGTTCGCATGCGGTACCTAATTAGCCTTAACTTCCCATTCGATCCCATAATTATTATTATTATTTGTCTATGTGTGACTGCATTGAAATTATTTTAGGGAGTCTACTTCTCTGCCTCACCCGGTGTGACTGACGATCATTAGTCGAGCTTCATGCAACTGCGGGTCGATTAACGCATTACTAAAGTTTAGGATTCGGTTTTATTCGAACCCAAAAAACAGACTAGAAAACCGCGGTTTTTAAAAGCAATTTTGGGATGTTTTTTTTGGAGGTTTTGATGGGTTTCAAGTGATTTTTGATATTCACATCTACTACAATTTGACTCGCAAACTATTCGGGTTAACCGTGAGTATATGGAAAATTGGATGAAAACCGTTAAAAGGCAAACCCGAGCAAAACTGCCCAAAGAAACTCCCATTAATCACCCCAAAACTCTCCCAAAACCCCCTAAAATCTATCAAAAAACATTTAAAACGCCCCCAAACTGGAAAACCGCAATAGGGTATTAGGGATCTTGCGCACTGACGTTTTTCCAAACATATAACATATAAAATAAACGTATATTTTTGCTGTATACATTGCTATAAGTTTAAATCCATACGTTTAGACGTATACATTTGCGCATGCGCAGTTTGTCTTCTGATTTTTCATGGTGGCTACCATTATTTTCATCAATCTAACTCGGCCCGACTTTTAACCGAATTTAGCAAGTAAGTCGTACTCATCATTTAATTAAAGTGCAGAAATAGTTTTATCACTTCAAAATCAATCATTTTGAAGTAAAACAGCTCTTCACGAAAAATTTACCGGCATGTAAACAACATTCATAAAAGGTGGGATGGTTTGGCAATTTGCAAGTACGTTTCATCCACTTTTGCGCAAGATCTCTAATGACCAAGTTTCAGACAAATATATCTTGCAATGCGCACACCAATGAGAGCAGCCATCAACTGTAGATGGGATTTTCCCAAAACTATTCAAATTACCTGGCAAAGGCGTGGTGGCCGAATACTTCTTCAAATTTCCCAAACTCCTGTTGCTGGCGTCCGACGGAGTGACGGCAGGACTTGCCAACAAGATGTTGGCCAAACCCGGCACTACATAACTGGATCCTTGTAACAGAAGTGTGCCGATGGTTTGTAGCATGATTAAATGGGATAACATTCCAACCACGAGAGACTTAAAAGAAACCCTGCAGAAGACCAAACGTCAACCAATCAATGACACGAAACACTTTAAATTACAAATTCAAAACATTTATACACTGTGAAAATCAGAAAATCATCAAATATTAAATTCACCTAGAAAATTTTTTTTTATTCACCAATGAAGTAGGGCATCATTAGCAGAATAAAAGAAGAGATGTTACCTTTTCCACGTCATTACCTTCCCCAGATTGTGGTTGCTCAAAGTCCTTGTGAAATTGCACCTCTCATTAAGCTTTCTACAACTGACTGATGCATGGATGAGTGAATGAACGAGTGAAAAAGTTTAAAAAAAAAAAGAAAAAAAAATTTTGGTCTCTCATTTCATTCTTTTACTAGTTAATTTTCCGCTCCGCTAGATGAAGTAAAAATTGAGACTTTATTTTCACACCTTTGTTTTTTTTTTTTGATTTTTATTTAAAAATATAAAATAATGAAAAAGTGTGTTTTATTGATGAGTTCTCTGATTCGAATTGCAGGGAAAAGATTTTTAATAGAAAAGTTGCTTTTAATTCCGAGTTTTGGAGCAAAAGTTTCGCTGCACCAAGGGTAATTAACCCAGCCTCGCACTAAATATGAATAACTAATTACAAATCCAGTTGCCTCCATCCCAAAAGGATGCCATTTTAACAAGCGAATATTAATATCCAACACTTAAGATTTGTTTCTGCAACAAATCCCCGAGGTTATTACTCTTAAACACAGCGGTCCGAGTTGATGCGAACGGTAAAGACAAAAGCATTTCGCTTTTCTTTGCTTTCGGCATCGACGAAAACCAATTACGTAGAGTAATTTTTTGTCGCGTCAAACATCTTTATGCACATTTTCCCCGATTTCCGACACGGAGTAGCCTCGCAGCATCTGTGTCACAAAATCAGGTGACGGAAGTGACGTCATCGTGAAACGGAAAATCACATATAAGATTAAGATGTTTCACGTCGATGTTTCCGATTAGCAACAAAAGGTTCTAATTTAACTCACTCATTTCGCAACCAACCTAGAATCACTAGACAGTTTGCGCATTTCGTGTTGTGCAGAGAAACGCAACATTACTGAGCTTCTAATTATTGGAAAGTTGTTTCGGCAGTTGTAAAAATTTATGTAGGAGTTTGAAACAGAACGATGAAGTTCTAACGAAATTTTCATTGATTGGAGACCTTATTTACAAAAAATACACCATCAGTTGCGTATTTGCACAAACTGTCTACTGTAGAATCACTCTATACCATCAAAGAACACTCTTCGATGATGTACGTAATTTTTTTAAAAAAATTCTTAACCTTATTGTGTTGAGATCCTGGTTCAAGGAATTTTCTAAGTTCGACGGGTAAAGCAGGAAGAAAAAACTCCGATCTTCTTCCTCTTTCGGTTCCAAGTAACTTCCGAATGTCCTCTGATTGTCCAGTAGAAAAACCTACAGAGTATGAAACAGAAAACAAAATTTTTTTTTAATTTTTGGACTTTTTGACTTTTGGACTTGGAAATTTCAAATTTCGCATTTCCAGACGATCTTCTCCTCACCTGATGAGCCAATTGCTTGAGCCTCTCGGCTTCTTGGGGCTTGCAATCCTTTCTCGTGGCGACTCTCACTTGTCCGATATCCCCATAAAAGTTATCCGAATCTGGATGAAATGCTTCCATCAGCTGGTACAGGCTGTTCAGACTCACCGTACATGCCCGGTGCAAACTGAGACAAGCCATTTCCCATAATTCGCAATTGAACCAACATCCAGCGCTCAAAACAACATGCCTTAAATAAAGAATAGAAAAAAAAAAGAAGATAAACATCCATTCAAATCCATTCCACAAAGTTAAATACGTTTTCGCAGTCAATATTTCCCTATATACATGGACAAACAAGTGCGTGAAAACGTTGCTTCTATATAATTTCCTTATTTACACACAACGACTCGACCGAATTGACAGAAGCAACCTTTTCCTTTCATTCCATTTTTTACATTTTTTAAAATTTCATTTCCATTCCCTCCCCTCCTCCGATATATTTTTCAATAGCTCGCTTCCTAGAATTGCTTAATTGGGTGTAAACTATGAACAAATGGGCGGAGAGTGAATATGCAAATATTCATCAGAGAGGGGGGACTGTCACGTTCGAAAAGAAAATCCGATCGATGTATAAAGAAAAATATTAAAATATTTAGTCACGCCACACACACACTAGTTTATTAATCGCAGAATAAACCAACTTTTTCACCGCATTTTCGGGTAATTAGAAGAAAATCAAATAAATTTTAAAAAAAACGCAGCGGGGTGCGGTTAGAAAGGCCGATTCTTTTCAAACATTTTTCAAACTAACACAGATAAACAAAATCTGTTTAATTAATTTTTTTTAAATATATTTTTTATAATACATAACTGTCCTTGTTTTTCTTGAAATACAAGTCGGTCTTTCTCCATTTGTGTGTTGTACAATTCAACTCTCAAAATAAAATTTTCATCTTGTTAACAATTTTTTTGATTTATTTAAGAAAAATGCAAAATTTCGCTGTACGCGTAGGTACAAGTTACCATAATTGCAAACAAAAAAAAACTCGAGAGGAAAAATCATGGAATAAAAATTGATATGAAAGAGAGTGAGTTAGCATCGCCCGAGCGAGATCAATACGCAATGGAATCTGTTTATTGCTAAGGCGCGTGCGAGATTAATTTCTCTGGCGGGCATTGAGGTGTGCCGCATGAACCCCTCGACACGGCACGAAAAGCCAATCACACCCACGCAGATAGATATATAAAAAAAAAATATTATATCTAATATTAATAACGATAATAGAAAATGGCGCTTTCGATCTACCCAGCAGTTGGGTGGAGAATGCAAAAAGAAAATAATTATTCTCTCGCTCGATGAGTAAATACTGGGCAGGGCGCCGTCGGGGGGTGATGAAGGAAAGTATATAAAAATCTCAACAAATCACAAGGCGTGTTGGTTGTGTGTTTTCATCTTCGTATCATACCATGTTGAATATTTAAACACAAACAGTCTCCTCATTTCATCGCAAATGGACAAAGTGCGTGTGTGTGCCATGAATCCGATGATGCAAACTTTTCTATTTATTTACATATAGAAAAAAAAAAATTTATTTTCGGACGATGCGCACAAAGCGTCGCATTGTGGTAAAAATAAAAATAATAAAAAAGAGCGCAGGAATGAGATAAAATAAAAAAATAAAAAAAAGGTGAGATTTATCAGTGGGTGAGGTGTGGACAGGTGTAAAACGTCTCAATTAGGATAAACGCCTCGCACCCCTGGAATGCAAAACACGAGCTTTGTGGCTTGGTCGGAGTGAGAGAGAGAAGTGAGGCCGACTTCATCTCGATGCTTTTCAATGAGCGTTTCTGTCCTCCAGGGTCCATTAAAGCGTCTGAATAATGGGCAAGGTTTAGGAGACGGAAGCCCCGTCGAGGCCTTTCCAACTGACCACAGCTTTTCATCCGTCCAAACCCGTGTGGCGACAAAACTGCGAAGCAAACAAACGAGCTGAGAGTGAGAGAAGAAGAGGGTGAGGCTGAGGCTGAGGCCGGACACACAAACACGACTCTTCCTTTTGTTTCCTAACGCAATTTACTCGTCCAACCCTCGTTAAAACGACTTCCTTGAAAACAATTAACGCACCTGAACGGTGGGGTCGGTGTCCGATCATCTGTGGACACGGGTGGACGGACAAAAAGGGGTCAGGGAATGATCCGGTGGGTAAATAAGGCTCGAGTATCTCGTCTCTCTCTTTTTGTTTATTCCCTCGCTCGTTCGCCCCCTCTGGCGTCGAGTCTGTGGACATTCACACGAGGCTAATAACGGTTTACGACTGTTTAAAAGGAGGAGGATTCGGGTGTTTGGGGGTTTGGAAGGAAATGATTTTATAACACTTTGTGTTCGACACTCCTTTTGTGGGAGACTGGGAGACTGGGAGTGGGAACGAGACTTTTTTTCCGTTTGTTCGACGACAAGACGAATGAGACGTCACTTTTTGCTAATCGACAAATTCCCCCATCGATCGCTACCTGTAATTGAGCCGTTTTTCCTCTTTCTTTCTTGTATAAAAGGATGAATTTCAATTTTTAAAGTAATCCAATTGACGTGTGGTGAAAGAGAGGAAAAGAGTCATCAATCCCTATATTAAGCCACGTTTGCTTCCGAGTGGAAAATTCGTCTTTTCTATTTCACACAAAACCCACCAGTCCGAGACAATCGAATCAAAGCGAGTGAGATCAGCACTTGTGTGGACAAAGACGCAATTAGTCCCAACAACCGACTTCTGTTTTTTTTACTCTCTCACTCTCTCTCTTTTAATTTCGTGTTTACTGCCAGATTCCACTCAATCGATGCCACAAATTTTTATTTTTTTAATTTTTAATTTTGTCAGAAAAAAAAAATTTGTAATAATAATAAAAAATAAAAATATTACGTTATAAATAGAGGTTGTTGGGGAAGGGGGGAACGCTAATTTACGTTCGAGGTCTTCACGGAACAGGTTTATTACAGACTTAAACACGAGACGGTCGTAGAATGGTAAACGGAGCCATTGCAACTTGATGTCGTCCCATTCATCATCGAGAGTCGGAAAACTCAAGACTGTAAAAATTATAAATTATAAATTCCTCAAAGTGATTTGTATTTTTCTATTTTCTTAAAAAATTAATCACTTCATTACATTTTTATTTTTTTCTGTTTTATTTTTATGAAAAAGAAAAAAAAATGTAAAAAATGGGAAAAAATTAGCTAATGGGGAGTGCGTGGCAAATATTTACACTGGTGGAGGAGAAATTTACGATGCAATGATCGAATTTTGCTCATCGCATCAATTTAATACGCACACACTTCACCCGGAAAGGGTGGATGTGCGGGGAGACGCGGGTCGCCCATTTCCAGGCTTTTGGCACAAATGCGCATCTAAGTAAATTGACAAAAATGATATTCGCACACGGGACGTGCATCTTATGAATTGCTGTCATGAAAATGCGACATTTTGCCAGCCCTTCAACCGATATCAAGAAGTGTTTAGCTCAGCCTCGTTTTATAAGTCGCCTTAAGTGACACCAAACATTCATCTTACGGCTGTCTCACTCTCTACACACTCTCTCTCCCTCCCGACATAGAAAAATTCAAAAAATTGTCAAAATATTTTCATTCTTTAAGAGAAATTCCATTTTTTTCTTATTTCTTTTTATTTTTTTTAATATAAAAGGGTTTAGGATGGAAGAAGTAAAAAAAAATAAAGAGGAAGGAGAAGGAGATGGAGAAGAAAGAAAAAAATGGAGTCAATCTTGAGTGTGTTCTTACAGATTACACGCATCTCTCTCTGATTGTAATCCTTTTTGTCCTTAAGGGAGTCAAAGCCATGTCATTTCTCTCTTAAAGATGCAAGAGGAAAATCGTAGAAAAGAAGTTTCAACGTTAAACATTCATCCGCATCAAGTATCTTTTAAATTTTTAAATTAAAGTGTCTCAAAAATAAATAAAATAAAATTTAAAAAAAAATATATTTCGGGACTAAAATTTAAATTTTTTAAATTTTAAAAATAAAATTTATAAATTATTTTTTCCTCTCCGTTGTTTAATTGCTTTTATTTTGGCCCATTCGGTTAATTTTTTATAATTAGTAAAAAAATTGTGTTTTAATCATGAATAGAATTCCAACAATGCCTAGATACACACTAGCTGCATTCAAAATCTAAAAGAAATTTGTTTTAGTTGTGTTTTGTGTTTTAGACGTCACTTGTTCTCATTAAACTGGAATTAATGAGAAATAAGTTCGCCTAAAACACAAAACACAATTTTTGTTTTAGTTTTTGAATATAGCTGCATAACAAATTTCAGTTTTGAATTTTAGACGTCACTTATTCTCATTAAAATGTATTTTAAAGAGAGTAAGTGACATCTAAAATTCAAAACAAAGCTAAAACTCAATTTTATTTTAATATTTGAATGCAGCTACTGTAAATAGTGACTAAAAAGTGTCGCCATTTTCTCAGTAGTCATTTCAGTAAGTCTAATCAAAGAGTGACTAAATTTCATATCAATGATGGCTAAATTTAATGGATTTAAACGAAAAATGACTGAAATTTAAGCCTTGGTTGCTAAATTTAATAAAAATTTAGCAATCATCGATTTAAATTTTAGTCACTCTTCAATTAGACCCGGCGACACTTTTTAGTCACTTTAAACCCTAAAACTAAACCTTTTCCATCCTTTTAGACCTAAAATACAAATTTAGGGTTTTTTATAATTATAATTAGTAAAAAAATATTAAAAAAAAAATTATATAAAATAAAATTTAAAAAAAAAAATAGGAAAGACTTGAATATTAATTCTTAATTTACACGTGCAAAATGCAAAGTATGTCGAATTTTGACTGGCGCGGTGCAGTTCACACACAATGTGCACCCAACTCGCTATTAATCTCACAGCTTGTGGGCGACGGTGGCGCCGCCCGATTCACAAATTAAGCGAGTCATTACCATAACCATGGGAACGACTGATTGTCCCTTTTTTCCAACCAAAATGAAGAAGACGAAAAAAAAAATATAAATAAATAAATAAGTAAATAAATAAATAAAAATAAAAATAAAAATCGAAAGAAAGGAATGAAAACCGCGTGAAAAATGCTTCGCTCCGTCTCGTAATTCTTTCTCAATTCTGACGTTTGGAAAAATTAAAAAAAAATTTTTTTGAAAAAATAAAAATTAAAAAAAAACAAAATGGCGGTGAGATTAGATGGGAAAAGGTGTTAAATAATTTAGGAGGAATTTTCATACGAGATTTCATTACGTATGCACAAGATAAAAGGATGTACACAATTTTTTTTATCTACGGAATACTAAAGAGACCAACGTCGACTTCATCTTGCGGCGTGCGACGATAATAAAGCGAGTCGTAAATTCGAGTGTAAAAACGTAATCATTAAAGAACTAAAAGTTAAAATCGCAAGAAACACCGGGATAAAAATATTTTTTTTATTTCTCGTTATTTTATCGATAAAAATTTTTTTTTTTATTTTTTTATTTTTTATAAAATAGAAAATAAAAAAAAAGATTATGGTACGGAGGGGTGTGGTTAGAAAACGTATCGATATCAGTGTGTGGCGTGTTAGAGTGAAACCATTTGTCTCGTGGCGTGTCGCAGTTGCTTTATAGGTCAACATAACAAGGTTTCCCCCATTTGAAAAATAGCCGACCACAACACCCACACCGAGAAAAAATAAATAAAACAACGACACAAACGCTAAATTCGATTTATAGAAAAACTACTGTACCCAAGAAAAACCGAGGCTTTCCTGCACTACACCAACATCGATCTGGTGTTGGGCGACTTTGTGCGGTCGAATAAAAAAAAAACTGGGTAGTCAAATACAATAATTTGCCAATAATCTCGGATACGATGTGGTGTGTCCGAACTCCCGTCGACCTCGAGTTTACAATGAAAAAAAAACGCAAGAGTCCTGGGTGGACAATGTGACGTTTGGCGGAAAATTTGAAATATTGTTATACGTGTGGTGAGGGGATTTTCCACACGATCTTTTTAATTCGTGAATTTCATGATTAAATAATGAAATGACCAATCACATTTCTTGCCACGTTGAGGTTGATGGGAGTATTTGTACTTCTGTGTCTTTGTCTTACACTCTAAAAAGTTTGGTTGAGCCAATGCAAATTTAGGTTGGCTAAATGGTGCCACCCCAAAGCTACACTGCACTGTAAATCCAAGTGACTAAAAAAAATTATTAGACACTTAATTCTGCTTACTTTAGTAACAAGAGACTAATTTTTATACATCTATTGCACAAATTAGACCTAAAAGCCTTTATTTTAGGCTTTAAAGTGACTAAAAAACTGTCGCCGTTTTCTAGTCATTTCAGTGAGTCTAATCAACGAGTGACCAAATTTTATATTAATGATGGCTAAATTTAATGGGTTTAAACGAAAAGTGACTGAAATTTAAGTCTATGGTTGCTAAATTTAATAAAAATTTAGCAATCATAGATTTAAATTTTAGTCCCTCTTCAATTAGACCCACTAAAACGACTCAAGATTAGGCAAAAAAATTTACTGTGTGCGTAAGTGACAAGAAACATTTTCACAGATCAGTGAACGAGCTTTTCCTTGCACAAACCAAAGGTAGTAACCACCTGACCGAAGTAGCTTGAACCAAATTATAGTTAACACAACTAAAACCTGAGTTAGGTACATTAAAACTTTCGGTTGTCTCTCAGTCAACTAATTTTTTTTTATTAGAGTGTAGTAAACGTACGTTCTTTATTGCTGATTTTGGGATAAGTTTTATTTCTAAAATTTTCATTCTTCCCGTTCAGGCCCTTTAATGCCTAGTACACATGCACGTGCAAAGGACCAAAAATGCCACAGGTTTGTGCGTTTTGACGCACGTATCGCGAATTGAAAATTTTTAACTTGGGCGCACGACAGAGATGTGCATAGCACAACATTGGGTCGTTTATGGCGCAAAGTCATGCGATGTTGACTTTCTGACATATGACGTTTCAAGAACACACTTTTCTGAACTGTTGATTGCGGAGTCTTTGACTCCTTCAAACTCCCACCGTCTATGCGGAAAAGTCCATTTTTGGCCCAATTAGGCGACTGGTCCAATCATCCGATGGCCCAATTAACCGGATTCCACTGACCACAATACAACCCCTTCTGTTTATTTTCCTTCCTTCCTTCTTTTCTTCCTTTCTTTCTAAATTAGTGGTGTCGATTCGCACCTCATTGCCAACCCTTCAATCACCCAATCCCAATGACAAACATCCAGACCACATGGGCAGTTTTGTTGAGCCCAACCTTAAAAAAAAAAGGAAAAAACCAAAAAAAATCAGGACCGGCAAACGGCAAATTACAGAGACCCATCCTTGGCCCTCACACCAGGCAGCAGGGCCAGGCCACCGGCCATAAAACCACAGCTGAGGACAACTGACCTATCATCACACAAGGGTTTCTTTTTTCCTTTTATTTTTTTGCTGACCAAACACCGCCTCAAATGATAAACATATGCAACTCTGTAGGGGGTTTGCAACGAAATGACATGGGGAGAAGAAGTAGGGAGGAAATCGAGGGGGAGGAGTGCGGGGTTTCTTGACCCGTTTCACCTTTCGCAAAAATTCTCACTCGAATTTACTTCATTAAATTTTTTTTTAAATTTTTTTTCCTCTTTTTAATATAAATTTATATTAAAAATTAAAAATTTGAAATTTTTATTTATTTATTATATTTTTTTCCTAAATGTCATATGTGCCAACACACCTGCGTATTTATTTTATATGGTTGAAAAAAAATAAATAAATATTTTTAAAAAAATAAAAAAAATAGTCCACAATTCACTCACTCGAGTGAAATCGCGGGAAAAACCGGTTTCGTGCCCTAAAACTCGTGAAAATTCTAACTACAAACTCGTCACCATTCATCCATGCCACTTGAGCGTCATTTTCCTACAGTAGGATATAAACTTTTTCATTCGTGGACCCAAAAAAAAAAAATCTCAAGAGAGTGACAGGTAAGAGAGAGAAAACTTACGACACGTCGGCGCCCCCTGTGGACAAACGCGTGACAATGTTCGGATAATATCTGTGGGCTACTTCTCTACTCGTGGACACCCGGCGCGACAGGTAAGCCGCCACGGTCGTCAGGTCGCGACCCATTTGCGACTACCGTGTTAGTAGTAGTAAAAACAAATTTAAATATTTAAATTTTTATTTTTATTTACTTTTAATTTGTTCGCAATTTTTCTTTACCTCAAAAATTATTTTCTGTTATCAATTTCTTCTATTTATAAATCTCGGAAATAAAAATAAAAAAAAAATGTTTGCTAACAAGTTTTGTCTTTTAAGCTCACGTGCGATCGTGGAAGATAATTAGGGCCAGGTAGAAAATAAGTCTCAGCAGGCAGAAGAGATTATATTTTAAAAAAATAGAAAAAAATAAAAAACTGCGAGAAAAAATATAAATATACGAGCAGCTGTAAGCAGGAGGGAGGGCGAGGGGGGGCGAGGGAAAGTCAAAGTGATGGAATGAGGTGAAAAAAATTTTTTTTATGGGTTAAATGTATTTTTATTTTGTTTTATATCGTTTCGTATAAATATTTAGGGGAGAAATCTCGTCACGTTTTAACATTAGGAAGGAAAAAATGACTCATTTTTCCACCAGGTTACGCTTTTGTGCGTCGAGTAACGAGGTAATGACATATTCCCAGGACTCATCCTCGTATTTAAACACGTTCGGGATACGTGGGTCGTATCGAAAATCATAAAATAAAATTTAAAAAAAATCAACCCTTTAATTGCCCAACTCCCAGAAAGGAAAAAAAAATGTTTGGGAAACCGATGGTCTACCTCAATTTTCTCTTCATGGTAGAGAGAGGGAAAGAGAAGAAAAAAGTGTCTTAAATCGAGTTTGTTGGTTCAATTAACCATTGGGATAAAGTAGTTTAGAACAAAAACACTTTTTCTATATCAGTTTTTTGTTTTTATTTTTTTTATTTTATCAGTAGATGGCGCTTTTAGTCCAGGAAAAGGCCGTCGTGTGGAGCTGAGTGTCGTGTCGAAACCTATAATTACAGCCACTATAATTCGTCTTATTTGGCGCAGTTGGCCAAAGGAGACGGTGTGGTTTTTCACTTTTAATTGCCACTTATTTCTCGCGTGACAAACTTCTGGATGATGGAGAAACATGATTGAAAGTAATCATTCTCTACCACCTCCTTGTTTTAACACTGAGGATATAAAAAAAGAGAGCGCAAGAGAGAGAGAGAGAAAAAAATCTACTTGCCTACCACACGACAACAAAATCTCTACTGGATTTCGATGTTTTGTTGTTGGAAGTTGGTAGTAAGGGAAGAGAAATAACCGGAGATACATGTTTTGATTCTTTTTCGATCGTGTTTCATCCTTGATTTCTCCCTACCAACGATTGATCTCTGCTCGTCTTCTACCACAAAGAAAGTTCACACCTTCTTTCGTCCATTCTGCAACGTTTGCAGAAGATCATGCAGAAAGTGTTAGACTTTTCTGAACAGAGTTTGCGTTCACACCAACAGTAGATATAGATCCACGCAGATCAAATCAGAGCCAAAGCAATCTGACAAAAAAAGACATGCCGGCAATAGAAGACCAACTTCTGGGGAAGCGCTTTGTCGACTCTTTGTCTACAAACATGGCTTAGTTGGCTACACTATCATTTTTGTTGGAATATAATTAACATCTTTTAAAGTGTCCAATTT
>JAQFZO010001429.1:0-15858 GCA_034695885.1 Geophilus flavus
GAAGAGGTTGCTGACAATGCGAAACACGATAATCATAACCCTCGAAAATAAAATCAATTACGGTATATTGGACGAAAATTTTATATTATATTTCATATAATGCGTCCCAATTACTGTGTTGAAGAGGTTGCTGACAATGCGAAACACGATAATCATAACCCTCGAAAATAAAATCAATTACGGTATATTGGACGAAAGGTTCTTTAACCGGTAAAAAAATTAAATTAAATCGATTAAAAAAAAAATATTTCAAATTTAAAATCATAAATTAAAATAATTACGTTGAAAGAAAAATAATAATTAAATAACATAAAAAAAACCGAAAGATTAATGAAAACAAAACATTTTTCACTCCCCGCCACTCGACGGAATTATATTTTTTGATTAAACCCAACAGCATTGATCAGTTTGCACTTCCATTCCATTCCATCCATTCCAGGAATATGAAAAACCGACAATTGCACAATGCACGAGCCACAATGTGGCAAATGTACATTAACACGTAAATAACAACACACTTGCCAAACTATTAAATATTTTATCCGTCGGTAATATATTTCTTGTTATTTATCAAGGTTACCAATTCCGTCTGACACTTGCCAACTAAACGACGTCTCATCGATTTTTCACCGTTTTGCCCTGCAGTACGCTTTTGCATTGCTGTGTGCCCTTCATTTTGTTACATGTGATTCCCCATGTAACTCCCTTTTCTAACCGCATTCTTAACGTACTAAATATTTAATGATTCAATCATCAAATAACATTCTGACCCCCGTTTTAATTCCCCAGACACTCGCGAGTAAAACCTGTTATATGGGCTGTTGATCAATACAGAATGCCCTAATTATTACTGGTTTCTATTCTATATATACCTACATTTATATCGATATAAAAATTAATTAATTTCTTTTTCCAGCACAAATTTGACCAGACATTTTTATTTTTCTATTTTTGGGGAGAAATGTTTGTCATTGGTCTGTGTTTACCCTACATAGAAAACCGATCCAGCATTTATGGAATGATGTTGATTTGCTTGCCCACTTTCCCTTCTTGCGAGTTCAGTTTACAGGTCTCGATCGAAGTGATCTCTGCATCACGACCAGTAGAAATGTGGGGAAAAGTAAAAAAAATGAAAAAAATTGAATAAATAAAAAAAAAAAGTTGTTCGAGTGCCAATTTTTCGTCTTTCCACACAAAACATTTTTTTTTTGACTTATTTTAATCCCATTAAGAAAATCCCAATGATTAACAGAAATAATAAAGAAGAAAAATTCCTACCGTTTTACTTCACACCTGAAATAATTTTCCATAAATTTTCAATTTAAAAAAAAAAAAAATTTTACCGAATTGAATTTTTTATACGAAATGGTAAGGATCAGGGTCATGCACATAACATTCCCACAAACATGCTAATTACCCGTCGTTTTAAAGGAGAAATCAATGAAGAGAATTGGGGATACGGTTACCAGGGCAACGTGGTGCGCAGTGAAGCTCACACAGGTATGCGAGTGAGATAAAAGAGAGAGAGGGAAAGATGCTGGGAACGAGGTTCGGGGGCTTACCTGTCGGATGCCGGACGCCATTTCGTGAATAGGTGCGTCTGGGGAAGGCAGATCTCATCGGGATTGCAACCTAGTTACGGAAAAGCGGCGAGAACAAAGAAAACCCGATTCATTTAAACGTGTGGAAGAAGGAGCAGAGCCGGCATCCACCGATTCCATTCTTCCCGCACAGGGGAAACGAGGCCGTGTGTGGCGCAGTGAACGCCACTGTCATAGGGCGTACCATGTGCCAAACGAAAGAGGGAAGGGTGTGCCAAAATCAATACCCAGTGGTTGGCGGGTAGCACACCACAACGAATCACGAGCACCGTGTATTTTTCCAATGCACCCTGTGTCTCGGATTCACCCAGAATAAATAAAATAAAAAAAAATAAAAATAATGACTCATTTGTCATGGGGAAAATGATGACTAAATAAAATGTTTCGAATTTTTCCCAACTTTAATCGATGTATGAAATCATGAAATAGATGTGTGCCCGTGGCGGCGTTTCGAACTCGACGACGGACGAGAGATAGAAGGGTTAATGCACCAAGTTGGTGCAGGGTGCTCAGATAAGAGCGTGCGTGCTCATAATTACACGTGTCTGTCAATGAAGTCGAAAGCTTGTTTCCCCTCGAAACTTTGACGTCACACTCATTTAAATTAAACCAATTTGTATGTATTGTGGTTGGTGGGTAAGAGTGGCTTGTTATTCTACACATCTAGTTAAATCTAGGTTTGAATTCCAACAGATTGATGAAAACATCGGATTAATTGCAGTAAACTGCGGTGATTTTGGACAGTTTTCACTCATTTTTCGAATATTTTTCGTTATAACTATTAATAACGTGCATAAAATTTCGAAATTTATTGGCAAAAAATTTCTTCTGCATTTTCTTAATATTTTCCAATAGCAAAATCCATCAAATAGGGCTATTTTCAATCTTTTTAAAAAAATTAAAAACTGTCCAAAGTGGTCCAACTTTGGGGTCACACTGAACATCGACTGTTTTTTACTCAAAATAAATTTCAAACTGACTTTAGACATAAAATAATTTAAAAAAAAAAATTTTTACTCATTATTTGCAGCAAAAAAACATTTTTTACAAACCTTTTCCCCCATTTTTGTCCAAAGTCACTTCGCTGTCCAAACTGACCCCTGTTTTTGCGTTTATTTTGTGTTTTCTGGCGTATTGCATTTTTTCTCATATTTCCCATGTTATTAATTAATTAATCACGCGAATCACGAGAGTCGCTGGAATGTACTGTACATATAAGAGACACATTTTGTTCCACAGGGAGTTCATGCTTAATTTACTCAATTTATCACTTGGTGAGAGGCAGGGAAGTTTGTTTTTTTTTATGAAATTTAATTTTTTTGTTTGAAATTCATTTTTTCAATTTTTATTTCATTTCTTATGTATGTTATGGAAGTTTGGGAATAAGGTGGAAAGATAAGAGGTTATAAATGACAAGGGAAATTACGGTTTAGTGCGTAAGGAAAAATGAAAATGAAGATGAAAAAAAATGTCGTCGGATTATAACCAGATGATACGACGAGTGTGTGAAAATATTGATGCAGGGCGTGAGGTTCGTAAATTAGGTTCGCACTGCCCATGTTTTTTTATTATTTTTACTCTAATGGATTAGTTTAGTCCGCTTGGCCTTTTTATAAACTTTTATTACCTCTCGCTTACAAATAAATGTTTATAGCGACGTTTATGGTTTTTTTTTCTCTCTACCCACTTGGATTTTTCTTTTTTTATATATAACTCTCCATCTTTGTTGTTACTTTCGCTTTTCATAAAGAAAATAAAAAGTATCTTTTTATTTTTAACGAGTTTGAGGGTTTGGTGAATTTACGGTAGTGTACTTTCAATGCGATTGACCAATGACGTGGTTACTGGTTGTGCAGGACATTGCAAACAAGCCAACAAAACTCAGGATGTTTTTGTTTTGTCTGATTTGTGAGCGAGTGAATGTAATTTGTTTAGGATAATGCGTGGAGTCATAGCTATCGAGTCAATCTCAAATTATTTGTCTAGGTTTTTTTGTTAGAAGTTTCTTGGAACCGCAGTTGAATTTTTTAAATTAAAAAAAATTATTAAATTTTTTTGGTCATTGAATTTTTATTATCAGGAAATCATGTGATCGAATCATGTTTACAAAAATTGTAATTTATTCTATTGAGCTATTCTTTAGCTTGAGTGAATGGCAATGAGTGAAAGCAAACATTGTGAAACAGCATGGAAAATTTGATTAGGGGTCTTCAAAAACTAAAACTCGTGATTTTCTTCAGATTTTTACTCCGTAATAATTTAATTTAGGGAAAATGAATGAGCTGGGAACGTTATAAGCTAGATTCACACATCATACTTGTGTTTACACTTATGTAAACACAGTAGAATGGTGCATTGTGGGTAATCCACAAGCGTAGCGTAGGAAAGCCGCACCCACGCTTGGATGTGAAAACATGCTTGTACAGATCAAAGGGACCGACAATGGGAAAATTCGTCGACGAGATTTTAAAATCTCTGATTTTTTTTAGTAAGATTTGGGATTTTGTAAACATTTTAAGAGATTTTCAGGGATTTTTGGAGGCCGTCGACGAGATTTTAGTGCTGCATTTACGTTAGTCAAAATGGGGTTAGATTTTAGCCCAAGATTTACAAGATTTTTGAAGATTTGTAAGATTGATTGGATTTCTAAGGATTTGTTAGGATTTTTTAAGATTTGTGAGATTTATTAAGATTTTAAAAGATTTTTAGGATTTTAAATATTTTTGGGATTTTAAGAGATTTCAGGGATTTTTGGAGGCCGTCGACGAGATTTTCGAGAATGTCGGTCCCCCCCGTCCACACCGTGATGACTGATGACATTGCCACAATTCCAGATAATTTTTACAAATTTTGTCAATATTAATTACCTTTTTACATATATTGCAATTGCAGATGATTAAGTCATCTGCCTCTTGAATGGTTAAACCATACTGCTTGCAGCTTGCAGTAGCGCTTACGTTGAGTAAGTGTAAACGTAGTGTGAACCTAGCTTTACTCACTTCGTTTTGCTCACTAATTTGGTCAAAGTGACCTCTAAAATGTACGTGAAATCGAAATAAATTAACCTTTTATAGTTAGATCCAATGAAGGTTTATTATCTAAATATAAAAGCAGTGTGTCATATTTTATTACTCAATTAGGTTCACTGTTAATTAACTATCTCATACCAACTCCAGTCTCCAGTTTTTACCGAATCACAATTCTGTTGTGCTATATACTATAATCAAATAGAGACTGAATGGCAATGAGGGAAAGCAAACATCATGAAACAGCGTGGAAAATTTGATTGTCATTGAGAATACTTAATTTATAGTTCCATCGGATTGATGGGTAAATAACTGTGACAACTGTCATGACAATTTTGTGACGACTAAATTTCCTTTAGGAAAGGATGTCAATTCAAAGGAAGAAAAATAAATGCTGTGTGTTTAATGTTTATACTGTAGTACATTACAGAAAATTACTCATACAACAGCAGCCACAAGTGTTGTTCAAATTTATTATTTCTTTATTCAATTATTTGAATAATTTCAATCCAATTTATGCAAAAATAAGGCAAAACGTGAAGTATGTTGTGATATTTTTAATTACTGTACTAAGAATGAGTAGCTGCATTCAAATATTAAAACAAAATTTAGTTTTGAATTTTAGACGTCACTTATTCTCATTAAAATTTATTTTAAAGCGAGTAAGTGACGTCTAAAATTCAAAACACAGCTAAAACTCAATTTTATTTTAATATTTGAATGCAGCTTGTATAAATGACATTTATGGTCAAAATTAAAGAAATATTTCTTGTTGCCAAGTATGGGAAAGATTGGAAGAACATTCTCGAGCCTTAAAAATCCAGAAACCAGATAAGTAATTATCTCAGCCTTTTTCCTCATACAGCAACTTTAATAGGGAACCTTTGCGGAAAACCTGATATATAATTTCCATGTTAATTATTAGTTAGATTTTATAATTGATGTATAATTTATAAATCAGGTTTTCCGCAAAATCCCTATTGTGTTGATTGGCAATGTTCCTCCTTCATGGAGACATCGGTGGAAAATGTGTTAATAATACAATGACATTACACATTTGTCTGAACATTTTGGCCGGAATCCGGAATTGTCCCAATTATGGATATATAAAATTAGATTGATCAATCACTGACTGGTTTCTGCGGTTACTAAATTGGAAAATTTGTGTGGGATGTGGATCTGCGCCATAAAAACCCAAATTTTCCAGGAATTGTTTTTCTCTTTTTCAATTTCCTTACCTTAGCTAATTTCCTTCCTTAATACTTAAAACATAAAACGCAAATTGGGCTTGGTTGGTTTATAATTAGAATTTTCTTGAGAAAGAAATAAATTAAAAAAATTAAAAAAATAAATAAAAAGAATGAGATTATTTAATTTTTCATCAACTCATTTATCATTCCGTGAAAGTGTAAACAAAATGGAAAGCACTCACAGCTAAACTTAAGTTTTTCGTAGTGTTGATCTATAAATTAGCTTATGTTTCCAAAAATGGCGGCTTTGAGAGAAATTTATTACCCAACCTAAGCCATAAAATACACAAGATGTTCAATTTAGGATTTTTAATTCTAGAAATTTCATTCATCCTTGAAAAAGATTTTATTTTTCCATCTTGGATTTCGTCCAACTTCTCTCTCTCTCTCCTCTACTCTCTTGTTTGTTGACCTTGAGAGAAACGAGGCTAAGAAGTTCTTGTACAACTTGACGTCACAGGTATTGCCAAATCCCTGTGTTATATCCTGCTGAAAACTGCGCATGATTCACCACGCTCAAATATCAATTTACGAAAGAATTTAATTTCTCACCAAATTCTAATGTTACTAAGGGATTAAAAAGGTTAATGGCGTTCTAAACTCGAATTGATAAAACCATAAAAGTAGAAAATGGCCGAGCGAGCCCTATGGCAAATATTTTTTTTCTCCTTTTAAAAATATGAGGTACTGCGGGGAGCAGAACACAAACAACAAAGAGCGAACACTGATTTTTTTATACATTTTTAAGGACTAAGGCCTTGAATTTCTCATAATTTTAAAATCTGTAAATAGGCCTGACTTAAGCCTATAGAAAGCGCGTCGTTTTTAAGTCGGTACTATGTTTAAAATGAGTTTTTTTATCACCTCACAACCCGCGTTGACTCATCACGAGCCTCATTTTGTATTTGTTTAGCCTCCTACTCGTACTGCCTGCCGACCTATTTTTTTTTTCAAAACATAAAGATTTTATTTTCATTTATTTTTTGCTTTTATTTTTTTTCCTTCTTTGTAATTTTTTTTGAACTGATTGATGAAGGACAAACATGAGTCACACGGACCGTATCACTGTTTGTTCGGTTTTTACGGGTTTTTCCCAGCAGATGTGCGTATCGATCTATCATTGTTCCATTGTACGGGTATATAGAATACACCTTGTAAAACAGGAACGTGCAGTTTGACACGGAACGACCCAACCGAGAGAGAGAAAAAGGAATTTTTCCAGAACATTTTCCAGTAATCGATGTTTATAAATGATTAATACAGGCGGGGTTAAATTTACGATAAAATTTAATTGCAATTAAAATATTTAACGTGCGGCGTAAAATGGATCAGGTGATTGAAACCCTGATTAAATAAGAGATAAAAAAATTATATATATGATAACAGATAAATAAACCGACTGAAGGTCACAAACATATTGGTGTAATAAGCTCTATGTCATCATAATTAAACTTGTTTACGTCGGTAATATCATTTTCGATTTTTTTCTTCACTGTTAACATGTTTTTTCTTCCTTGGTAATAAAGCAATGTTAGACCGAGAGACGGATTAAAAAAAATAGTGGTGATAAAGGCTGATGCTGATATTGTAAAAATGGAAGATAGAGAAAAAAAAATTTGACAACAACTACGCAATTGATATCACGTACTCTACGTATGATCACCATCACGCAGATGTCGAAGCGCACGTCCACATTGGCTGAAACTGCAACGTGAGCTTCTACATGTGTGCTATGGGAGCCAAAATGGATGCGGCTGAACTAAAAAAAAAAGTATAAATCATTACTGAGCTGAGGGGAAGCACAAAGAAAACACTTTTCGGTGTTTTTGGTGAACTTTTCTAAACCTAAAAGTGGTCGAGAGTGACAATTTTGATCTCTTCAACTGTGTCACTCATGTCAAAACTCACTAAGCTAAATAAATAAACACAACAAAGTATTTTTTTTTATAAACTCGAGCTCTATATACGTACAGAGTTGCTGCAAATGCAAACTCGTTTGAGTTTTAAATGATTTTTAATATGCTAAAAAGTTAACCTAAAAAAATTGAAAAAAGAGAAGAGGAAAGAAGGCAAAAAAAAAAAAACATTAAAGGGTTCCAAAGACGCAAAAGCAGCTGACTGGATCCAACTGGTTCTGACTTCTTCCTGCCTGCAAATGGAACATTCCAGGGTCATTTGCCTGCAGTACACAATGGTGTCAGCTGTTCTCAGCATTGGTTTTTAAACTACAAACTTATTTTACATTTTTACTTTTAAGCCCACATTGTACTGCAGAACAATAGTGGTGAAGGCGGAAACTCGCAACTCGTAATTAAAGTGATCTAACTCGAAAATGGTTAAAATATGGACTTAAATGGCGTTATCAGTAATCAATTTAATCGTTTATGAGTAATTATAAAGCGTCATCGCAACCCTATATGTTTTCTGGAATGCAGGAATACAAAATTGGGCTCATTAACTTAAACTTCCTGTTTTCTTTATACTTTAAGCGGATACCAGGACGAACTTTTACATTCTCTAATGCATAAATATTTAATGTATATATTTTTTAATACTTTTTTAAAAAGTATAAAAACTTGTTAATTTCGTGGTATATTTAACCCAAATTATACGATGAACCTTTTTTTTTTTATAAATAAATCTTTGATTCTGGATTAATCGTATGAATATTTTTTTCATGCTGAATTTTTTTTTTTTATATTTATGAGAAGTTCATGTTAAATAGGGTCAAAATATTCTTGCAACTTGCAGGTGAGGTCACTTTTAAGAGGTTGCTGAAGATTTAAAGCTGCGTTTCCAACCGAGAACAATGGCGATATTCTCCGGAAGGATAAAATTATAATGATCATTTTTTGTGAACAAGAAATGTTTATTGGAACTTGAAATTTGCGTACATTAAAGGAAAAAAAAAGAAATATGATAAGGTTGATCTACAGTATGTATATAAACTACTCTACAAAAAGTTTATTTATCCTTACCATAAAAAAAATGTAATGAGAAAATAAAAAGTAAACAAAGTCACGAGAACATAAAATGTTTATTGTAACATAAATTTACAGCAAATCCATGCATGGATAATTAAGTTAGTTAAAAAAAGTTGTGAGACTTTCACAGTTTTCACAGGTAGTTTACTTTATTATTTATTATTTTGGTTAAAATATACAAATGTTATTCATAAGGAGATGAGGCTAATATCCGTGATTCCGAGATTAATATTTATTTGCATCACATTAACACAACTCTTGCTTTACTGATGTAATTCAGGACAAATCTGAGTTTTCCGTATAAATTGTGTATTATTTTATTTTAATCATGCATCAAACTCCGTGATATAAATTACAACTTTAACCTGACATCACGATATGGGCGATGTCATATCCATGTCAAGGGTGGTTAAGTGTAGGTAGAAGAAGGAGATGCAGAAGTCCCATGGTCCCGTCTGACTGGCGCCCTACCTGGATACGTCACCTCTCGCTGCCCTGTCCTTTGTAAGCCCTGGGGACAATTGTAAAATTGCTCCACATAAAATTGAACTTATTGTGTAGAGTTCCGGGGGATTTTTTTTCCTTTTTCGCTTTCCTGTTTTGTAACTGGAAGACTGGAGGGTTTTTATTTAACGTTAACGTGGCGTAGCAGAGGATTTTATAACATAGTATTTTTAACTTTTGTGGTTTTATGGTTTTTAGAATTTTATTATGGTGTGTTTATGATTATTTTTTAAAAAAAAGTTTAAGATTGGTAAAATTAACTTGAAAGTGTAGTGAATTTTTATTCATAATGGTATTTTATTAGAAAAATAATGTGTTGTTTTTTAAATATTAAAAACCCCAAATTACTGTACTTAAAATTGACTTTATTACGAAGTGTTACTTCCCCGTTACCGTGAGGTCGCGCTACGAGTATGGCGCTCGTGGAGAAACATCACCGCTAGATGGCAGCGGGTGACAAGATGGCGAGCCGCGTTTGAACGGAAAAAGGGCATAGTAATGTAAAATATCGATTAAAATTAATTATTGGAGTATGACTGAAAGTATACCAGTTAGAAGTTTACTACCGGGAGAATGGCAGTATTTAGGAGAAGGTTTAAAAAACGTAGTATTGAGAATTCCAAAGGTATTATTCATTTATTTTTAAATCCTATCTTTTGATCTCAGAAAAACAAGTTGTATTATATTTCTATTTTATTTTTACAGGATCATTGTGTGTTGAGAATAACGAAGGCAGATCTCGATGAATCCGAACAATCGGTAATTGGCATATGTGATGAATTCGTAAATCCTTCTTAACACAGATCGAGAAGTATTGAATTACAATCGCCAAAATCAAGCAATAAATTGAAATTTCGACAATTTTATAGTTTTCTGTAAATTTTAAGGCCTTGTTTAGAATACAAAAGATTGTAGATTTAAATCTGCAATATAAAACCATTCAAGTTGCACTTCGCATAGCAGTAATTCAATATTTCACTTCGATTAAATGTTTAGCTAGCTCGATTTACAAGCTCAAACCCAAAATCAATGATCAATAAAATAAAATTTACATAACATTTTGACATTTTGGAGCAGAAAAAAATTTTTTCTTTAAAAATTCTTCGAAAATTAAGTTTACATCTATCAAATTTCTCATCTAACCTCGAATTAAAGTATAATATCGTACGATTTTATATCATAATTTGATTATTTTCATCAAATTTTGCAATTACGCGTCAAAAGTTGCACATCTTAAAAGTTTTAATTTATCAGTCGAAGTTAATTAAGGTTGTGGTGGAGAAAATATTCAGGTAACAACACGTTTAAATTAATCCCGAGCTAAAAACGACTTTCAGCCCGATAAACAACATGTTTGCTTCACGTTGCCATGGAATTTTTACCGAATTTTTAATACGCGAATTAAATCGAGTTACTTTTTCACGTTACCTAGGAATGCCATACGGGTTGCACGTAATACTTTTTATCAGAAATTTCCCAAGCAAACCAACATTCATTACCAAATTTATCACTTTTGACATTTAGATAACTTTATCATGTTAAAACTGAAAACAAAAACAAATTTTATCGGGATAAATAAAATAATTAAATGTTTTTACCGTGTTTTCAAGGTTATATCTCATCTCGAATTATCGATTAAATATATCGATGAGGTGATGAAACCACTCATCGGAAAGGATTTTGCATTCAGTGGGGCAAGTTTGTTTTGTTTTTTTAAAAATAATTTTTACGACGTTTTTAAATATTTTTTCTATTTTTTTAGGAATTAATTAAAGTTATTGGAAAAGAATTGGGAGAAATCGATAAATTTAGACCAGGTACGATTAACTACGTGAATATTTATAACGTAAAACTGTATAATTTCAATTATTCATCCATTTGCTTGACTGCAGGAGAATTTTTTAATCATGTATGGGGAGAAAAAGTTATAATGTGCACATAATTTATGAAATGAGGTTATTGATTTTTACGACAAAAAATTCTAGTTTTGTACTTTTGTAGTGATAGAAGCGAAACGTAACGGGTTTTTTTTCTTCTAAGATGTATGTTTACGAGCATGCATATATAATTAGTGGATAGTTAGATGTTTGGAATTTTTCGAGTGATAAACTCAACGATCTTTTATTTTTTTATTTTCTTAAAAAATTAGATTACAGGAAGCAGAATAAGTTAAACACCGAAAGTTGTCTGGGTCTCAAGTTACCCGATTGCACGATGTTTTTGCCAATGAAATATGATGTGTGTAATAAAATTGGACCCGTTTTAGCTGTGGAACTTAAGGTATTTTCAATATTTTGTCTTTAAAATTTTTTATTTTGATAAATGAATGATAAACTGAAAATGTCCAACAGCCGAAGATCGGATTTTTGTCTTCCGGTGAAAATGAGACGATTGAAACTAAGAAAATTTGTAAATACCAATCGAAGCAAAGACGAAAGGTAAACAACTAAACATTATACGATATTTATGGTGTATTTACACAGTTAAATGCGTTTAAATGCACGGAAACTCCATTTAATCCTAAATTTAATCCCACTTTCTCGATAAATCAACCGAAGAATGCTGGGATTAAATTTCTAGAGTAATGTTTGTAAACAAACTGCGATTATATCGTTTAATTTTTGATTGAAACTAAATCACACGTCTCAAACTTCAATTTTTTGAAACTTTAAAAATTGTTTTTGTTTTTATCTTCTTTAATGTTTGATTTTATGCTCTGGTGTGTGCATAGAAAGGTAGTTATGGTGGTCAATGAACTCGAGATTTGCCCTCAACCCTAACAATTTGAGGGCATTTTTTATAAACCGGAATCTCGTGAAATTGCAGGCTTTCGTTTTCAAACTTCACATGCAGAATAATCGCACATAAAAAAGTAATTGCGGTGTAGAGACAGATGCGGTTGAAACGTCACTTACTTTTTTTGATATACGCCGAAAACTCGACTATTAATATGTAGAATTAAGAAAAGTTTTTCAAAATTGTAAGTATTTTCTGACACACGAGTTGAATGTATACTACAGTTACTCACATATAGCGCTCTTGACATACACATTTTGTGATGTTATCATATCACGCATGACACAGCACAATGAAACATTTCGCAGGAAAAAAATGGGAAAAGTTTAATTGCATGATGACTAAATGCATGAATTTATTACTTCATTTAATTTGTTAGTAAATATAATTATTATTCATTCTAGTTACTCGAAAAGCGAATTGAAGAAATTAATGCTTATTGCCCTTTGGACCTATTTTCAGGGTATGAATAAAATTTATATCCATTAATTTTATAATTGCAAGAATTAATTTTATTTATTTGTTTATTTTTTTCAGGAGGGTTGACAGAATGAAGTTTGCGTTAAAAAACTTGATAAAAAATCCACAGAATAATTTGAGGTTATTTATTGTAAGGTTTTAGAATAATTACAGTCCCAACTTGTTAGTGCGAAACCGCATAGTGCGAACTTGGGCAAAATCTCCGATTTATTCTCCATAGTGCGAAAAACCGCATAATACAAAAAAAAAATTTGTAAGTTATGGTTTTATTTTTTGTTTATACGAATTTTTCCAGTCAATACGTAACAAAACCAAAACCAAAACCAAAACTAAAACTAAAACTAAATTGGTAAGATAAAAGATAAGAAAAAGTCATTTTCACTAAAACAAAAAAATTTAAAATTTTGTAAGATTTGGAAAATAAATCATGAAAGAAATCGAAGAGGCATATAAAAATGGAGAAATAGGCCCAAAACGAAAAGTATTTTTTATTTTTTAAAAAATACTCGTTAGTACGAACAAACTGCCGGTCATTTACTTGTTCGTACTAACGAGTTGGGACTGTATTTTTAGATCGTAATTTGTCATTTTTCCACTGTCACCTCGGGGTATTTGGGGGAATTTAGAGCAAAGTTGAGGAAAAGTGAGAAATGTTTTGTTTTTCTTTTGTATTTTTTATGAGTAACATTAAACCCCATGTTTTCTTATGCCTCGTACGGAATTTGCATGTTTCATGAAGCTGTCTAGTAAATTTTTTTTGTTGTTTTATTTTTTCACTCTCGGCGTTGCGTTTTTTGAAGATCTTTGCTTTGCGCAGTGGCCTTCAATCTCCATAACTCATAAATTATTTGTTGCGTTCTAGTTTTATACACGGGAAGAGTAATTTTGTCGCATCTGACTTTTATGGCTCTCTTCGTTGTCTCTTCCGCAAACAATTACAGTTGGACGTAATTATGATTTACAATAAATTCCGCCCATAGGGGGCGTGCGGTATGGGTCTGTCGTCGCCGTCGCCGTCGGTCGTGATTCGGCTTTTGTTTTGTTTTGTAAGGGGTTAAACTAAAATAACGTGTGAATCGTAGAAAAATAGAGATACCCAGAGAAATACAGTAATTTACTTCTCATTCTTCTTAATCACACCAAATTTAAACAAAACCTTCTCATACTAAAAGAATCTAGCTTAAAAATTCAAACAAACTTTTGAAAGCGTTAAGGTGCATTTTCATGTAAGCGATTTTCTGCTTGTGATTTAAAAAATCGCTATCGCAGAGCCATTTTCATGTGGGCCATAGCTTTTCCGTGTTTCGCACGTTAAAAATGTGGACTTAGAAGGAAAATCGTTTAGCTTTGGAAGGTTATGTGATCTACAGCAATTAATGAAAACGCTGCCTCTACTTTCAACGTGGTTTTTACATGAATACACGTAAATTTCACAAATATTCACGTGGATTCTACCAAAATTCCCTCCGATGGGTTGGATTTGAATGTATTTTGTAGAATCCGGATTTGAATGTATTTTGTAGAATCCACCTGCATCCATGTAAAAACTATCGTGCACGATTTACTGCTTTGCATGAAAATGCAAGGGCGATATAGCATAGAAAATCGCAATGCTGACTATCGCATGATCGTGGAGAAAATCGCAACGCTATGCGATTTTTAGAAAATCGCTTACATGAAAGCGCACCTTTAGACAGAGAAAACTGACAATGATAAGCTACAACAAGCTAATGGACTCATAACCCAATGACAGGTAATACCTGCTCTCTTTTAAACCTTAAATTATAAAAACTAATAGCCTTCAAAGCTGCGATAAAATTTAAAACAGGGAGGGTTCGATTGTTTTGGTTTGTTTTAGTTTTTTTTTAGTTTGTGAGGAGAGAGTGGGTTTGAGTATTTTGGTTAGTTGTAGAAATACTGTACAAGAAAAGTCGGGTTGGTTGGCTACGTGTTTTTAAGACGCCCTGTGTGTGTAGCACCGATAAACAATTGCTTAACGACTGCGTGTAATGTGTAATGGTCGTCTGTTTGCACTTTACCAGAATGTGAAACTAAGATTTGAGCAACACAACACGTGACTGCAGGTCTGGCAGTTGCTGTTTTGTCAGTTTAACACACTGGAATTAAATGCTTACACAGATTCATAGTCAAGGCTGTTGGGGTACTGTAGTTTCTTCGGCAATGCAGTGTTTGCAACAATGTTTTTATTAAGCATTTTTATTGTAATAAATTGCTACAGCAACATTACATATTTAAAATGCAGACATGACAGATCTATCTATCTCCTCCTGGAATTCATATTAATCTAAATTAAAATAAAAATCAGTAAAAGTTGTACGAAATTTAACGTTAGATGACTCAGTCGTGGCCTTGAATTTTTTTTTGAAATCTATTTTTTATTTTTTCTCTTTCTCTCTCTCACTTCGACAGATAAATCAGGCGGACCTCATCCATGTGCCGTGTGCAAAACGATGTTGGACCATTTCGGCCAAAGTCGACCCGTGACCAAAGGCAATTGCGCCCAGTACGGGCTGCGGGAGGAAGACGTAACGGACGAGTCCCGAGTTTGTAGCTCGTGCCGCTGCAGGTCTGTACGGCGAAGGTACACCCAGTATGTACACGCACTTGCATATATTTCATTTATATTTTTCGTTTTTATTTACGTTTAAATGTCGAATTTGACTGTTCGAAGTGTGGGTTCATTTGGGAAACCATTTTTTTTTTGTTTTAAAAAAAAATATTTTGTTTGTTTACTCGTTCCGCCGATAGATGGCGTTGGTCAAAGTTGACTTTTCGCGTTTTTTCGTGTGGATTTTTTCTAATATAATTCGATTTTAATAATTTTTTTTTTAAAATTATCTATTACAGATGTCCGATACCCACGTGTAAAACACCCCGTAGAAAAGTAAAGAGATTACGACCCCTACCGGGAAAATGGAATGAATTATCAAACGATATTCGCGATCCGATAATAAAAGATTTACGTGAGTTGTTTTTTCGGATGATTCGTAATTTATTATTGAAAAAAAAAATTAATTTTTTTTTTTTTGGTGTAGAAATTCCACCGGAAGTGAAAAAATGCTGTTCGGCATGTTTCAATCGGATCGCACGCCGTCTTGGGACGAATCCGAACACGAACGAGCCGTTCGTGCCACTCATACCGGAAGGCGTGGAAACGTCGAGGTGGACGGAGGAGGAAATGGAAGTGGCGAAACAG
>JAQFZO010001430.1:0-15856 GCA_034695885.1 Geophilus flavus
AAAACAAAAATTAGCACTGTAGACCAAATAGTTTTTTTTTTAATTGATTTTTAAAACTGGGTCAATAATTTTGGAACACCCTGTACAATTATTATGTGCCCTGGGTTTCAATCGGTAGAAAGATGAGCCTTGGGAGAACGTAGCTAAGACCCATCTTGACAGGTTATGGGGGGAATATTCTGCCACACTCATCACCGAATTGCACATTGGGTCATAGAAATAGGTGCTTTAGAATAAGAAAAGTAAGAAGTGAGAATAGAGGAAAATAAAGTAAACAGAATGGGAAAGAAAATATTACAAGTTGCCCTTGTTAGAATTATCATATTAATCAAACTTTAAACTTGGGACGTGGGAATAAAAGTTACCACAGGAGCTGGAGCCAACATCCCCGCTGTGGGCGCGACCAAAGTTTCTACCGCCAATCTTATGCTGCATTCTTTATTTCAACAATGTTCCATGTACTTCAACGATGTTTTGATTTCCAATTCTAACTCGTGTTACCCTTATCATTCGATGATTAGCACCTTGCTAAACTCCACCGAAGATACGACCATGTCCCAGTTGACAGCGGCAGGATACTACAAGGATAAAAGAGGTGCTATGGACGTTTTCACAGGTGACGGGTTCCAGAAAAGAAACACTTTCATTTCGCAGAGTAGCACTTACAACTAACGATTTGAATTGCGATTTAATGAATCAGAGAGATAGAGATAGAGAGAAAGATAGAGATAGAGATGGATAGATAGAGAGATAGTGTGGCGCCAAAAACGTACCCAAACAATATTCATAAACTAAGTATGTTCCGTATGTTACCGTATACTTTAAAGAAATGTGAACAAATTATAAAACAATTTTTTGCTATACAAACAAACATAGCACCAAACATCAATTAACGCACGATTCAAAATTTTTACACAATCTAACTGTGTTTTGACAGCCCAGGCAATGCCAAGTGGAAAGCAGACATCACCCACACAACCAAAAATGAAAATAAAGTAAGAAAAAGATAAAGTACAGGTGTATCAGCAACATAATGTTTAAGGTCCTCAGAAACAGAACCTGTCAAAAACAAAGTTAAAAAACACCAAAACAAACAATGAAGTAATGGAAAAAGGAAAAAAATAACCAGGCCAAACAACAAACACACCAAAATCAACAACACAATAGAGACTTTGCGGAAGCAGAACTTATAGATTTATAACTTATAACTTATAGTTTATAAATCTATAAGTCAGTTTTGGCCTTTATAAGTGAAATTTATAACTTATAAATTCAATCTATACTCCCTTTAGAAATCCAATTTTATAAGTTGGATTTATGCGCATTTGATGCGATTCGTTCTGAGCGTCGAGGGCATTTTTTGAAAGAAAGATTGATGGCTCACACACTCAGGTAAAAAAGGTTGTCCGTTCAGTAAATAGTCAAAAAAATCTCCAAAAGTACTTTTCTGGGTCAAAAAAACCTGCAGACAACTAGAGACCTTATGTAATGCGGTCCTATCCGATCACACCAGCATGGCTTATTTCCAATAATGCTATAATTGTTACTTTTCCTGGAACAAAAAATTGTGAAAATGTAACAAATGAAAAAGATTTTATTTTTAAGGAAATACAGTAAAACAATGGGGACTTGGAAATGCACTCAACTGGTAATATTTTTTATTTTTTAATTAGGAATAAATTTTCCCACGTCATAATCTGACAATCAACTTCTAACACAATTCTCACACTCGTCCAATGCAGCACCATTTAAGTTTATCTTTATACATATAACGCTATCGGATAGCGATCAATTGCATCTCAGTCACACGCAACTATATGGAGCGCCGTTACATCATCCGCTACTTACCTAAAAAAAAAAACAGCAAAATAGCCCAGCTATTATCGACAGCAGCACTACCTGTATCACCCCTCGCAACCTTCCTTTATTATTAAAACTTTCAAGTTTGGACAGATAATTGGTCTCGCAGTTTGACATCGAAGAAAGGAGATACCACCAACCTCAATCAGAGGTTCACACGAATGTATTTTACAATAGAAGGTTTTCTGATAGGATTCAGGGACAACCTAGTTAAATACCGGACCTTATATAGTAACTCACAATCCCTCCTAGTGTAAAATAACCGTTAGAGACATGGGATGGTCAGGTTGCAGACATCATGATTGCTTTCTGCAAGACAAGACCACCTTAATGTGTGGGCTGCCTATTATAGTGTTTCCAATACTACCACATGTGCAATACTCACATACAACAGTATTGCAACTGTCAATATTCCATGAGAATGTACAACTGTACTCTTAATGTCTTTAATGACATTGCTTTTAATAATGATTGATGGTATAACAGTAATGATTTACTGAATAGGAGGAAGTTGTTGGTCAATAACATTTGGGAGGGGGTGTAACTATTACTTTTTCATACATATCCGGGACAAATTTTATTTACCTTCCATAATTCTTGTCTGAGAGATTTGGGCATAAAAATTAGATGAGTGTCAAGGGGCCTGTATAAAAAAAATAGTCAGCCTTGAAGAAATGTTTTGAGTTAATAAAAACTGAAAATATAAAAAAAGTTTGAAAGTATTAAAAATGTAAAATCAAAAATTTTTTTCCTACCTGATTATAAATTATAATGACCAAACACACCAAAATGTATAATAAAATACAAGTATTTAATATTCTACACTTCCTTTCTTCCATTATTTATCCTGGGCGTTGTTCCCAATGTCTTAAAAGACTTAAAACTGGAGGGGTCGCAGCATGAATCACGAATAAACATGAATTAGATCAAGGAATTCGATCCATATAAACCTAAAAACACACGCCAAATCATGGGCGCCGCCATTTTGACAAGGCGGCGCCCCGTGTCGGAATTTAACACCTGCTTTTCATCATAAAAAGTTAAAACCAAAAAAAAAAAAAATTAATGATTTCATTCCTTAAAACTTCTTTCTCTTTTTTGTTAAAAAGAATTAAAAAAACAACAACACATTTTTTAATCTAAAAAATCAAACATTTCCGACTCAGACTTTGATTAACGAGCCCACACTGTTTTGAAGGTCACCGTTAATTCACTTGCAGTCTCACCGGAAGTTGTCTTGTCCCACCCACCGAAAACAGCAGCAGGTTTTTGATGGTCACCCCCATTCCCCATCCCTCATCCCTCATCCCCAATTCCCCCAAGCCCACTCACGCACGGTACTCACAGTGTGTCCTCGTCCAACCTCGTTGCCACCCCGATGCCCTCAGCAACTGCGCTCCAACACCTGTCCTCTAATGGAATTTTAGCAGCTGAAACGTGTGTTGCTATCAAATTGTTAAATCATTTATTAACTCCACTTTGATACACATCTAATTACCCAGAAAGTAAAAAAAAAATATCATTTGGAATTTCAATTTGAAAAATATTTTTTTTTTATAAGTCTGGCAATTTTTTTTTTTTTTTTTTTTTGGGGGGTTTTTAATGGTTGTGTGGCATTTCTTCACAGAAAAATGATCTTGAAACTGATTTAGGATTATTTTTTTCATGGGGTTTTGTCAATAAATAATAATTAATGATGAACTGAAAAACGGACTAGAAAATCGCTGTTTCTAAAAAGAACCGTAAAACTGAGTGTCTTTGCACCAATTTTTTTTCTTTTCCTTCTATCTTCTATAATAATTGTCCAATCTGTATGAAATTTGAACCAAACTATAGATTTTGGGATATCAACTTTAAACAAATTATGGTTTCACCGGAAAGCATTAGAAATAGGAAATTTTCGGTGGTTTTTTGGGGTGTTTTGGATGTTTTTTTGGAGATTCTGATGACTTTCTGGGGTGTTTTGGGTGTTATTTGGAAGTTTTGATGACTTTCCAGTGGTTTTGGATGTTCTTTACAGATTTTGATGGCTTTCTAGGGTGTTTTGGATGTTCTTTACAGGTTTTGATGGCTTTCCAGTATAGTATGGGTATAGTATGGGTATAGTATTTACAAACATCTGTGCCATACTGTAAACTTGTATTTTTAAATTTTACAATAACAATTGCAAAACCAAACAAAACCGCCCAAAAAAACTCCCATTGACCACCCAAAAGCCAAAAACACTCCCCAAAACGCCCCCAAACCCCTCAACCACCCTAAAAACCCATCAAAAAACATTCAAAACTCCCCCAAATAAAAACTTCTAACCAAACCTCTCAATCCTAATAATTACACAATCCTATTATTCCATAATCAAATGGTAATTCACAGTATTAAACTCTCCATTGTGTCAAGGCGACCCAGTCCATATCACGTGTCACAAGACTCTCAAATCTCAAGACAAAAAAAGAAAAGAAAATCCTTTAATCCAAATGGGAAGTTTCATGTTTCGTCTTATACAGCTAAGAAGGCAGTTTTGATTTAATTTTCAATTTTTTTTCCTTTTCCGCTTTTCTGTAACTTGATTTACCTGTACCGTGAGAATTTAAATTCCCCCTCGTGCTCACAACTTCATTCAAGCTCATATCCACCCCTCTTCTTCCTCTTTCACCCCCTTTCCGTTCTCATGAATGAAAGTGTGACGACCAAAACTTGTGAATGAAACAAATTAACACCAAATAAAACAAACCCAAATTTTAAATTCACAGTTTCACACAGTTTCACACACATTTACATATTTTTCACCTCATTGAACAACCATTTCCGGTTGATACATATTAAAAAAAAATAAAAAAAATAAAATAAATTACTATTTTATGCACACAGGTGCTAAATAATTAATATTTACAAAAACAAACACCAGGTGGAACGGAATTGTCTTTTTTAAAAATTCCTTAATTACAATTTTTAGTATTTTACTAATTACTAATGAGTTTTTATTTTTTTTCTTTGCAGTTTCCAGTATCTGTTACTTAGCAGATGAATACCAAGGAGTATTTATGGGTCTTTTGCCGGCCACTTCGCGGTCACCGCCCATGTTGACCGAGGTGATGGTGGTTGCAGACGGTATACCGATATGGGGTGAATGTTACAGGAAGATCGGAAACAGTGTGATCCTCCGTGAACGAGAACAGTGAGTTCAATTTGTTAATTGCTACTTGGACGATGTGTTGCGTGCCTCGACAACGGAAATGAGTGTAGGAATTAAAAATCTGTGCACAAGAGAAAGAAGGGAATCGGTGGGAAACGTTTTCATTATAATCCCAGTCTCAGGGGTTCATAACAATAAGTACACAAGGTGAAGTCGAGAAAATGTATAATAACAAGTTAATAACAAAGCTGGGTTTTTAGTTTTTATTGTAAAAAACAATTGTTTGTTTGAGTGACCATTGTTTTGTTTGTTTAATTTTCTTTGTGGGTGGATTAGGCATGATCGTATGTTAATCAAAAGATCATCTTTCCATGATGGAAATCTATGTTTTAAAGTTTTAAATTAAAACACTATCGTCAGGACAAGATTACAAATAGATGAACACAAGTTGATCATTGCTAGATAGTAACAGCCATCTGATGATGTTCTGATGACTTTTTATCAAAATGATGGTAATATGATGCAGATCTGCACACTTTGAGTACTACCGTAAAGTATGCGGAGTGTATCATTTATGCGAAAACTTTCTGCGTAATGTGCAGGATTCTGCAGAGCCATTTTTGTAAGGATATATAGGTTTGCGATATCAAAGAATTCCTATGAGTCAAGAATGAATTGTGTCAGAAAAGAAATTTGGGTGGATTCTATGCATCCATTCCAAGCCCTTGGCTAAAACAAAACTGTTTGATGATAGGGTTTTAGATTGGGTTTTAGGTTAAGTCTAGGTTACAGTCTGTTCATCATAATAATTCATGTGTCAAAAGTCTCTGCAAACTTCCTAAGGGTTTTATTCATGCAGTATGTATGTAGATGTTTAAATGCATGAAACTGAAACTTGGTCATGGAATATTTTTCCAGGTGAAAGAAACATTCCAACTATGTAAATCTAATGTCCCAACACCTCAATTGCTATTCTGTTCAGCAATAAATTTTTTATGTTCAGCTAACACCTTTGATGACAGGCAATTTGGCTGTTACCAAAGTGGACTTTACCCTTTTCCTGTATTGCTGTGTGAAATAACAAGGCTATTTAATTTATGGACTACAGCATACTTGTTCATTGTTTAAGAAAAAACAAATGAGGTGAAGAATAGAGTTTTGAGGATTTGTGTAGGACACTTTTTCAGTTTAATTATAGTTTAATTCTTGACTAAAATTTAAATACTCGTAAGGTAGGTAAGTGGGTTTAAGGCTTTAGGTCGCTAGCGGCTACATTGGCTGCACGCAACCTGACAAAAGACAAACATCAAAACTAGCAAACAAACTCAAGGGTCGTTGATTCTAAACAATAATCAACAATAATAATAATTTTGCCCACATAAACATACAATTGGTAGATTTTTGGACCTGCGCATAGGCAGGTTGATCATGATCACATGACACAAACAAATGAACAATTTGCCAGTGGGAAAATGGCGGCGTCAATGCTCGATTCACTGTTCGAATTGGCAATTAAACATAAAATTAGGTGGTGGAAACCCGAATAAAACACATACATACATAAATTAAAGCAGCAGGAACATATAATGACAATAATAGGTAGATAAAATAATAGTAATTCTAAAATTTTGTGAATTCGGATTATTTGTGCCGTATAAACGTAGTTATGTCTTCATCGAACCATACAACACTAATTCTAAAATCCAACGAAGAACAATTTTCCTTCATCTAAGTCCTTCCCACAAACAGTTATAGACAAAGTATGTTTTGATTCAACGGCAGGTGTCACCGTTCATAATTATACCAAACCGAAACCTTGACATTGAAACTTTCAAGGCCCACAAGTTTCGTGCCAGCAGTTAGAAAGTTATTAACAGACAATTAACCCAAATCCAAAAAGTAAAATCACAAAGGGATTAAAAGAAAGGACAAAAACGCACACAAAAAAAAACCACAAGAAAAAAAAATAAGTTGGTATGACGAGTACGCGTGGCCTAAAGGCGCTGTCATTGCACGCTTGGATTAAAAGCAATTAAAGCGTCATTGACATTCTGCGCGCTTTACTGGCTCAATCCTAAGAATGGGGTGCCGCTTGCATCCGGTGATCCCATGCGCGGAACGGATGGGCATGGACAAATTATAAGAGACTACGGAGCGAGACAGATAAGCATCTCAAAGTCACAAGTTACTTTTAATGATAACAGGTGGCGCATAATGGGAAAAAGATGCACAAGGAGGAGAAGAAAACAATGGAACCAGCTCGAAATTGCACATCCGCAATTCAACGGGAAAATTAGGGCGTCAATTATGATTTTTTTAATTTGTCTATTATAACTGTCTATATTTATTACAATTTTTTTTCAATAAAAAATATTTTTTGAAGAAATGACACGATTTTAACTTGTACGCAACTGACCCTTGAAAGGAAACATCTGGTTTTTAAACTTGAAAGAAAAAAAAATTGAAATTTGAAACGTTTTCGCTTTGGAATTTGACAATGTTAAACTAATCATTACAGGAAGCAGTGAAGCTGAAAAATAGTATTAAAAAATGGAAGTATATGAAAAAAATGCTTCTGGAATTTGGGAAATTACTTGTGAAAAAAGTTCTTGTGGGAATGAAGTTTTTCAATAATTTTTTTTTTTATTTTTTTTCTAGGACTCAATGCTTTCGATGTATTGTCATATTAGTAAGGTCCAATAATGTCCTTCAGGTTTATTCACATGGTAAGTATTGGTTTTTAGAGTTTAGGGTTGTTGGACACTGAATTGACCATTTATTTTTTTTGGTTTTGTTTTTATTGCAGGATTGGAAAAATGTTATAAAGATGAAGAATCAGCAAGGACATCATGCCCTACTGAATCTTCCATAGCCAGTAAAACAACAAAGGAAATTATGCTATACAGTAAGTAATTAATGAATATGTTTATATGGTATTGCAGAATTCAGCGGAAACTTAGACCATATAGCTAACTGCCAGAAATCCAGTTAATTAGAAATAAAAATAGATTTTCCTGACAAATGTGAAAGGGGAATCTAAAATCTACACATATTTGAAGATGTATTTTATTTCTTTATTTAATTATTTATTAATTTATTAGAAAATGCCATGGTGGGTTAGGTTTGCGTTAATAGTTAATTATCATAACTGCCATCTATTGGCAAACACAACAACTCCAAAGAAATAAGTACAAATGAAATGAGAATGTTGGATATTACAATTGACTTGATGAAACAATGTCCCCTAGTAAAATCAGCTGCACCAGATAAAATTTGCAACAAAATAAAACTGAGAATTTCCAAAATTGACAATCGACCATTCTTCTACAATTGAAATTGCTATAACATTATTGCAATTTAATAATAATTTACATAGCGAAATAGAAATGCTGCATTCAAATTGGAAACAATTCAAAGTACAATCTGACAATAGATAAAATGATATCTTCACCATCAGCATCAACTTTTAATGCCCATCATCATCATTCTTCCACGAGTGAAATAATTCTCTTCGGCCAATTGCCACACAATCATATTCTTTTGTAATTTCACCCAAAATAAGATTAATTATGCGATAACCACTTAAGTACAACATATTCTCCCATAGCACAACAAACGTTCAATGACACTAAAAAGAAAATTTTCAGCTCTACTAGCTGGATGTGATCATCATTTCATTGTGTTAAATTTTTCCCAACCATCCATTTACATACAATGAAATGTAAGGATAAAAATGGGGAAGACTTTATGTTTGTGCACACGTGGCCGATTGTCAGATATTTAATGGGAGGATATAATGATGCTAATTTTCTTTTTATTTCAAATTATTCATCCAAATACAATTTCTGCTCCTTTTCAGAGAAACCCAACCCTGAAATTGTTGTCCTGCAATCCTATTGTCCCATCAATGGGAGGTTCAAAGCCACTTATGCATCAAATTTAGACAAAACTAGGCATTGCCATGTGCCTACAGCAGAATTCAGCAATTGTCCATACGGGTTTTCGCTATGTGCTAAGTTCAAGCAATGTTCATTTCCGGATGAAGGTAAAAATAATTTAAATTTTTTTTTTGGTAAAGTTATTGACAATATCTATTTTAGAATTACATTACCAATGTCTTGGTGATTGGGAAGGTCCCAATGAGGAAAGATATTTGGCTTTGCTAGAAGGACAACCAAATGCGCCGATCAATCCAACGGAGAATCCGAAGTATCGCTGCGCGGTTAGTTGATTTTTACAAAGTTATATATTAATTAATAATAAATAGTAATAACTGAAAATTATTTCTTTTACAGATGTATTATGAAGATAAATCAACTGGGAAGATTTCCCTAGCCTTGTCAGAAGATTCCACTTGCACTAACAATTTTCTCGTCAACAGCAGTAAGGGAGCTGAGATATATTCTTTGATGCTAAGTAAGACTTTTGAGAAAACAATACATAAGAGATGAAGCAGTCTAGGCTATGACATTGCATTTTTTTAACAAAGAAAAAGTCAATTACAATCACCTGTTAATGCAATTCATGCTTGTCACTATTTTCATCATTATACTATTGAATTTGTTCAATGATTTCCTCTCCCCCTCATGTTGAAAACATTCCTTACATTATGCATAAGAATGTCATTCCTACTGGACATTGAATTGAAAATCGAGCAGGAAGTCTCACAGCAAGGCAATATCAATATAAAAAGATAGAGATTTATTAGATAGAGCTTTGGGTCCACGGCGGCTACTTCGGCCATATTCGCGAATTGCGTAAAACTTTGAAATTTAGAATTTTTCTTAAATAACTCAAAACAAATTATCAATTAACCCAAAATATTTAATTCCAAACTTAAAATATCATATTTAGCTGTTTTTTATTTATTTAAAAAAAATCCTAAATTTCAAAGTTTTGTCGCTTACGCTTGCGCTTAGTTTTGAGGCATATAAGACTCAAAGTTCTCAATGCAAGCTCCCTTAATGTATATGTAATGCCACAAAAATGCAATCGAAAACTCTTAAACTCAACAAATTATTTAAATTTTTGAAAATAAAATTGGCCTGCTTCACCCAATTTCAAACAATGAAAAAAAAAACCAATATAACAACTTATTGTCTTCTTATTCAGCCTTACCACCAAGTTGGCCAGCCATCGCTTTGGCCTCCGAATGCCGTTTTCCACCATGGGCTCAAGGACCTTGGACAAATTTAGAAGTAGAAGGTGGAATAATAACGTTTAAAGATCACCGTAATTTCAAGACATACACCATCAAATGCATGACAAAAGAGATAAATCCACAACAGGACCGATTCCGAGTGTACATGAGATCACAATGGTAATTTCATCTCATTATCATAATAATTTGACTCTTTAAAAATCATTTTATTTTTATTTTTTTCCCGCAGTGGTGATGAATTATATACGTGCCTTGAATTAAGCCACCGGAGTGATCACATTATAGAATTTCAAATAGGTAAATCACTGTTGACCTTGAACTACACTCCACCTTACTTTCTTTCCTCCATATTTTTTCTCCAATTCTTCTTGTCCAAGCGAAACGCTAGCAGAAATAATTGCCCTATTCACCGATTTGTTCTGCCATGACTGTAACCAAGTACAAAAAACTGAATAATCCGAGGCATTAAAGTTCCATGCTGAATACATTAAATGTCTTTCTTGTGTTGGAGTTTACAATTCTTATTTTTGAACTTTTTGAATCAATTGGTTATGTATTTCATGCAATTTTTCTTATTGTTTCAGGTCAGTTTCCAGAGGTGCAGTACAATGACTCGATTTGTCATGATAAACAATTTAATTCGAAATCATGGATAACTTTAGGAAGTAAGTACAAGTTGAAATAAATTTTTGTATGAAAATATGACAGTCCCAATTTGTTAATTAAGTAATGGATGGTTATTAAAAATATGAAGTTCTTAAGTTGTTAAATATTGTAATTGAGTTGTGACTGGAAATTAACACCCTATCCCTCCACTACCGTCTTCTCACAGTATAACTCTCAATTATCGGGTTTTTTACCCATATTGGACCAGGAATGTACCGTATTCAAATGTATTATGTACCAACTAAAAAAAATCTGCAGATTTTTTGCAAAAAAAAGTGCAGACAATCTGCAGTTATTTGGCCAATTTTCAAAAGTTTTGTACAATTTCTGCAAACAATTTGCATATTTTTTGAAAATTATTAACTTTGCGGGCAAAATCTGTAAAATTTCCGCAGATTTTAATTATATTTAATCATAGCTTCAATTTTTTGCAAAAAACCTACAGAATTTTTTAGTCAAATTAAGAATTTATGTAAAACTTCAAAAAATATACGTACGCAATTTTTACAGTAATTATACAGAATTTATAAAAATTGGCCAAATAACTGCAGAAATTTTGCAGATTGTCAGCACTTTTTTTTTGCAAAAAATCTGCAGATTTTATTAGGTGGGAATACATGGGAATACATCAAAATGCATTTGAAATGCATTAAATTTAAATTTGGGAAAATGCATTTTGGAATGTATTTTGAATAGTTAGTGACTTTTGCTATAGCGGCACATGTCCACAGACCACTACGGTACGGTATCGACCTGAATCAGAATAATATGACCATCTATGAATTTATGTAATATTCAATTAAATAACAAATACCGTAATAAATGTTACAAATCAACAAATAAAGATTATTTGAACACATAACTCATGATCGACCCTCCTCTTTCTATTAAAATCAATTTCAGACTGATCGGGACTTTAGTTCGATCAGAAATGCAGTCAAACTCAAATGAGGTCAAATTTGAGTGAATCGTTGGATTGGGCCTACCCCTTTCCTATCAAACAACATTTTATTTATTTTTAACTATTTACAAATTACTTGGGTGGGTCCAGACTTTTGCTCCTACTCAAAACACATGCTATGTAGGAAAGCCCAACCGCCGATTTTTCCTGTTTAAAACAAATATGCACGTTTTAATGACAAACCCTAAACCCTATTATCTCCATGCATACTGATTATCCAGTGTTTATTGTACTAAATTTTTAATGCTCAATTTTTTCCATCATTCTAGGACAAGGTCTAGTGCCCGACACACCGTGTCCCATAGCTGGAGAATACACTGGTGTTGTTCCGGATGCGCCTAGAATCTGCGCTAAATTAGCATCAGATTGTAATAACCCTGACATTATGTTTTACACTGCCAGCAATTGTCTCAACCGTAGCGAAATCTATGATGGTAAATTAGACTTGATGTTTCTTTTAATCTTTCATGGATTATTAATTTTTTTAATTTCTTCAAACAGAGCGAGAATATAAGTGTTTGGGGCAATGGGAAGAAAATGGATTAACATACACGTATACTGAGAGAAGAGATGTAACTGGATATCAATGCTTTGTAAGTATAAGAAGTTAGAAAATAATATTATGTTGGTTTGGTTGATTAAAATTGACTAAATTGTTGTTTTTTACAGTTAGGAACAATTATCAGTGAAACAGATATACAAATTATGGAAGCTGATGTCAATTGCATGCGTGGGATTGACTTATCCAAGTTTGGCATGCAAATGACTAAAAGAGGTAAGGATAAAATATTTTACAGTATGTGTTCAATCTAGCTGCTAAAAAGTCGCTTTTACGACATAAACTAGTGGAATGATGTAAAAATTGCCATCAAAAGCAACAGTCAAGGCATAAAAGCTTGCAAAAGGGAGAGATATGCGTGATTTTTGTACCGAGAGAGTATGAGATGAGATGGTATTTGGAAACTATGACATCAGCAGTATCTGCTGTGCGCATTCCATGAATGGAAAGTTACCATGAACCTGAAGGTTGGAGATCTGATGATGATCCATGAGGATAATGTCAAACGTCATCTTTGGAAGATGGGCAAGATTATCAGATTTTCCCAGCACGTATCTCCACTTCCAAGTGTATAAAAAGCGATCCAATATTATAATTGAAGCGTTTTTGATATACTAACAATTTGTGTTAGGGGCAAATTTAAGGATATACATTAAATAAAATAATATTTGTGGGGGAAACCACGAAAGGTTAAAAACTAGGGTGGTGGGAGGCTTAAAGAGCCTGAAAACACAACCTAACGGTCGAGCGAGACTAGAAACCTAAGGGTCTAAATATGGATGGGTTCGGACAAATAACACAGTTAAAAAAGTGTCGGCAGAATTCTGCACAGTCTGCAAATCCAGTCTGCAGAAAAGTGTTGACCTTTTCTGCATGCGGCTGCAACCTTTTTTATGCAGGAAAAAAGATGTCTGCAGTCGATCTGCAGTCTACAGATTAGCCTGTAGAATTGTATGAATTCAATTCTGCATGCTAGTTTGCAGACTTGACCACTACTCTTTGTAACCGCAAATAACTATCTGCAGAAATATGCAAATGTGCAGACTAATCTGCAGCCATTGCACTGCAGACTTGAATTCTGCAGACATTGCACTGCAGGCTTTATTCTGCAAGTATTTTTTTGAGTTCTGCAGACAATTTTTAACTGGGAAGGAATTAGACATTGAACATTACTCTGCTAATGGCTATACCAAGTCCTATTTAGGAAAAGCCAAAGTTAAAAACCAATCCAAACCCTAATGAATATCAAATGTGGCATCTTTGGCTTTTACATATTAGCCACATATGTTAAAACTGACTTTTCCTTTTGAGATTGAACGCACCTAGAGTGAATAACAAACATTTTCCCACATAATTAACACGCAACTTGTTTTGTTTAGCTGATTGTGATTTTGGAATACCACCGGTGACTTTACCAACATCAAGTCGAGGCACAAGTGTGTCTGGAAAAACAATTTCTCCCACAAGACGGGAGCATACTACAAGAAAATCTACATATATGATTAAATCTCCAACTCCTCCATGGGAAATAATTCCAAGTATGTTGTTTTATTACCATGTGCATTATTAATTCACTAATTTTTCTTTTATTTTTTCTTTTTATTTTGTGATTTAGATACAAGACATCCAGTTAACTATGAATCAAGTGCTTCCAAAATTTCGTGGCAGTTTTCTCTACTTTTTTGTTTCGTGGTGTTGTATTGTGTTTGAAGAAAGGACTAACTATAATAGTGAATGAACTACTAATTCAGTGATTCCACTATGTGGATTATACAGATAGAAGTGTAAAGTGAAAAAAATGATACTTTTCTGCAACATAAGCCCTCCAGTTTTTTTATAGTTTTATATTTATTTTTATTCTATGTGCATGAAAGAGTTAAAAAAAACATTTTGTTATACAATTTGACTTTTCTTTTCTTGTTAGATATGACTTGTATGCTTTTGTGATATAAATTTTTGAATTTATTTATATATAGAGAGAATTTAATGTCGTGGTAGTATGCTTTACCACTCAGGGATCTAATGAATTGTGTATGTGTACAGTGAACATCACAAGTTATGAAAACTGACGGTACAAGAGTGCAGCGCCATCTATTGTTCACATTTGTAAATTCTTTGTTGCTTACTGTATATTTCACAGAAAACCCTGCACTAATTCTGGATTATAGATTTGAACATATCATCATAATAGTAAGAGTTGAGTGAATGAGTGACAGCCAGACAGACAGCCATTAGACCAATGCAACCAAAGGACAATACAGTTAATTCTGCAGGGTTTAAGACAATACTATACGGAAAAATGAAATCATGGACCCACCAAAATGGAAGAACCACAAAAAAAAATTGAAATAAGTTTTGAAATGATCAAAGGAAAAGGAAGGGGAATAAACCCCTCACTGGTCGATTCGCATAAAAACAACTTGGCATAAACATTAAATTTAAAGAAAATAAAAACTAAAGCCTATAACACTCACAGTCACAAGTCCTAAATCTGGCAACAGGAACGTTGGCTACAGAAAAAAATGGTATTTATAAAACCAAGTTTCTGCCTAGAAAGTGCGTGTTCGTGAGTCTGGACATAGAAAAAATTGTTTTTCTTCATAGCACCAGACTTTCTACAGCTTAGCAGCCAATAGCAGACAATTTTCTGACTCTGCTACTAAATGAAGTGTCTAATGAATTTTTTGGTCACTTAGATTTATAGTGCACGTGGTTTTTCTCTGTTTGAACGTTTCCTGCGATATGCCGAACTTTTTTGAATCTATATACAGTATAGACCTCAGGTCGATTAAGTCGATTTTTGACTCGCAATAAACAGAGGGCGCCACGTGATGGTCGCCTATTACGTACATTACATGTAAATACTGTAAGTTTCACTTTTGGTTTTCTAACTTACAATGATGACTCGCATCAGTACATCGCTCACATTAATATTGTACTGCATCATAAATAAAACAGTGATGCGACTCCCCTCAGTGGTCACAAAGGGTTAAAATCCCTTGCACCCTTACAAGTTCAGCCGCTTCATACCATCATTCAAAGCAGTAACAACCAAAAGAGTTCTCAAGACTCCCATTTTCAAACTATGTATCAACCTGTATCAATTATGTATCAATTATGTATCAACCTTAAAGCATGCTGCCCAAAGGTACATTGTGAAAAATAAAAGTATGCCTACATAAACTCCTTTCAGGTGTGAAATTAATACTATTTAGACGCTATTGCACCATTACAACGGCAAATGTACATTTCTAAGGTGCTTCTAAACATCTGTCAGGTGTAAGAAACAATTATCTAACTCCTTTGAGAAAATTTAAACTCAATCTGCACATTTAATCATAGGGACACATTTTTTTTACAGTGTAGAGACTAAGGCAGCTTTGGTCTAGTGAAACCACCAACAAGCATGTTATCAAAGACTCTCTCCAGTTTCCATTGGATGTGGTCAGTTTTCAAAAAATGTTTTATTTCTTGGAAAAACAAAAATAATCATTCTTTACTACAGTATGTGAAGAC